>BJCM01207070.1:0-12621 GCA_018326385.1 Flaveria bidentis
CTGGAAAAGTGGCCCATCAAGTTACAGTTGTAACACTTGACTTTGCTTTTATCCAGCCCAAACTTTCCACTGGTTGTATTGCTTGGAAACTTCCTTCCCGTCCGCTAGTAGAATTTCTTGGCTCTGTGAGTGAGAAGAGCCATCTGCTGGACTATTTCCATGTACTCCAGATCATCTGGATGGATACCGTCCAAGTCTTCAAGGGTGAACAGAAATCTCCCACAACTTTCATCAGAAGACACAAAGGCTTGAGAAGAACTTGTCTCTTGGAATAGGCTTCCTTGAGTATAGTTCTCCCTTGTTCTCTCTAGGAAGGTGATGAAAGGACCCTTTGGTGAGTTGTCAGGGTAGCATATGAGATGATGTTGGGGTTCTATGCCATCCCTTTCAACTACATGCAAGGCTGAACCCATTTGATTGTTGGAGTTGCAAGATGAACTTTGCATGTTCATCTCCATCTGGTAGCCACTGAGAATCCCATATAACCTTGCAGTCCTCTTGATCCCATATAACTCAAGTTCTAATACAAGTGTTACAAAGCATAAAAGAAAGTTACAAGAACCTGAGATACTTATACTACATCCTACAACCGGTCATACTTTGAAGGCTAACTGGATACAATTGACTTGACACAAAACAAAATCAATTGTAGAGTCAAAAGGCAGATTGCCTTTTGACTAGTGACTACGACATGCCATAGCTCACAACCTTATCTATTACCAAAAGGATAAAGTACATGATGTAGAAAGTTTCAAACTCAAGACCTTAATGTACAATTACCAAAAGCATGGACCTTTTCACCAACTCATGTAAGTTAGTGACTTTACAGAGTTGTAGCGGAAAGGGGTCTAACTTTATGGAAAAGTACACCAGATAAAGCATGTTGTTAAAAGTCTTCTGAAGAAATCTGTCTTCAAGTGTTGAGCTTTGGAAGACTTTGTCTCTGAAGCTTCGGAAGACTTCATCTTTGTCTTCGAAAGATATTGGTCTTGGCTTCAGAAGATTTCTCACTTTGAATATTTTTGTTGCATGTGTGAAACTTCCAAAACATTCTTCTTCAATGTACGTGTGCAGCATGCAGGAGAGACTTTGGGTGTTGAGTTGCATCAGCCTCTTCATATATTCTCTACAAGTACCTTCGCAGTAAGCTGCGAAGGTACTGATAGTCCAGCGAAACTAAATGAAAGGTCATGGTTTTTCAGCGAAACTGTGTAGTCATGCTGTCTGAGCGAACTTAACATTTTCGCTGAGTGAACTTCAGTTTCTCTGCGCCGAATCTATAATTTCACCCCGTTGAAATAACAACACTATCTTTCCAAAACTAATAACTAATTGCTGACGAAACTATAAACACTGTCTTGCCGAAACTAATAACTAATAAGTAATTGTTGCTGAAATTACACTTTCGCCTGATGAAACTAAAGAATTCATCCTTCGAAACTATAATTTCGACCACTGAAACTATAATTTCGGTTAACGAAATTAATTTGTTCTTAGTTTTATCTTATTCTTTTCTTCATTATTCTTTAATTTGATGAATGGTAGGGAGATTTGCAGCAATCACCATACTCTAAATCTCCGAAACTAAACCACGCAATTATAGCTCAATTCGTCAGCTCGGCGGGTTAACCATGTCAGGACAAAGTGTAGCTAGCTCATGTGATCTAGTAGTGTAAGCCTTAATGTTGGATCCATCCAACTTCAATTGCCAGAACTCAACTTCCAGCTTTTGAACTTCATAACATGAGTTATATTCCTCCGTCATCATCGTCTTGAATTCCTCCCACGGCAGCGCATTTGCCATTGCATGGCCAAGCATCTGCACTTAAGCATTCCACCAGGTGTGTGCTGCACCTTCTAATGTTTCTGTGGCGTACTTCACCTAATCCGACACTGGACAGCTGCAATTGGCGAAGACTAACTCAGTCTTCTCAAACCATCTTACAAGCCCTACCGCTCCCTCGGCTCCACTGTAGGTATGTGGATTACAGTCCATGAACGCTTTGTATGTGCATCCAGGCGGTCTTATATTCACGTGTCAGGGTATAGGAATCAAACCGAAAGAATTAATCATCTAACAGAATATTTGTGTAAATGATGACTAGTGTCACCGTTTACCTCCAAACTATGCAGGCTGAGTGTTCAATGCCGCTTGCACGTGTTGGTTTATTAGCACAACTAGTTTAGCTAGGGTCATGTTCACGTAGCCAGCGCCACGTCCACCATCATGCCCTCGCCCACGTCCACATCCTCTGCCTCTGTCATCGATAGTTCACTTTACATTCACAAATAACATAATGAGTAACATCCAACATATTAATCCCATTGAAGTATAGTAAGTAATAAGAAATAATGTACAGTCATAACCATAACCTTTATACCCAAAATGATGACGTATCATATATAATTTGTAAGTAGCTCATAAAATATCCAATCAATGTCAAAATTCAAGTTTTAAGTTGTGTGGGAAACAACCCTTCCTACATAGGTTTAAGAAAAACGCTATGTAGAAAAAGTTATAAGAATAAGGAGAATCAATCAAACAAAGTTGATCCATCACTATCTCCACCGTCCGGGGCTTCTTCTTGTTCGTCCTCAAGGTCTTCATTGGAGTCTTCGGCATGTGCAGGGTTGTCCTTAATTTGTAGTGTTGCGAGTTGTGCTTCCATTCAGGTTAGTCTGCTCTTGACTCCCATATTGTGGAGATCCTGCTCGCCCATAAGCTTAGTAAGATGCATCACTCTACCTGCCATCTTGAAATTCCCTGTGATGGACATCGACAACCGCTCCTCGATTATGGCCATGTTTAGCCATAGTCGGCGTATATCATCCTTTAGTTTGGAGTTCTCATCAGTGTGTACTCCAACTCATTGACGCTCAGTCTCAAGTGTCACAGTCAATGTCACCACGGACTGCTCAAGGGGTACATCTAGAGATGGAAGGGTGGGTACTGAGGAGTAGTTGCTGACCTAGTCCTAGGTCTAGCAGTGGCCGGCTTCGGAACACGTTCTCTACGAATAATGCGATCTATACAAGTCGGGTACTAACTCCAATCTCATGAGGGTCATGCTTAACTGGCACAAATTGTTGGTCCCAGTCTATCTCACCAAGGGGCTAAGGATGTCGTGGCTAGTCATACACTCGGTGAGGTACAAGTGGAGGAGATTCAGAACGAGCCCTCCCTTTTCCCAAAACCCAGGATGATGATGCCATGTTGCAGTGCATGTGATGTATATGCCAATGAGTATATAGTAAAAGGATATGTTAGGAGTGATTAACTAACTGTGTGCGGTTATAGACTAGTGTGTATGCAACCTAATTCCTTATAACCAATTGCTCTGATACCAATCTGTCACTCCCTCAAAATCCACATGCGGAGTTTTATCGTGAGGCGTGTGAACAAACCAGGATAACAATCACTAGTTACTCAGAATGATTCTATATGACACATTCAAAACATAACCAATCAAAGTTCAAATGTATAAAACCATGCGGAAGCATTTTGTAAATAAGACAAAACCAAAGTAATAAAAATGCATATTATGGTAAAACACGCGCCAGCCCAATTTTTATAATCCACAAATAAAACACAAACAAATATGTCTATGAAATGAAGTCTTATCATGCATGCTGGACCCATGTTGTGCTCCTAATGGCAAGCTGAGTTTATGATGTGAGAATAGCATACTAAAATTTTTAACACAATGGTTGGTGAGTTCGAGAGTTTGCGTTTATCATAAATATTAACAATTTTATAGAATAAGAAGTGTATTGAAATAGATAGGTAGTCTATACTCACAAGTAATAACCATAGTGATTTCGCGAACGAAGCTGCCTGTGTTTCATTTGTTGCCTCCGATCATGACTTACCAGGTCGTGACGATGTTTGTGTTTAGGACAAAATTCCACTTGTTTGATCTCGAGTTGCACAGGTGGGGCTCGTCTGACCCAGTAATACTACTCAAGATTTCCCACTAGTTACCATTATTAACGATCTGAAAGTGTAAGGACTTTTCAAGGTATTAAGCACTATGTTAAAACATACACAACTTATAATAATAAAATAGCGTTTGAGTACAAGTATGATACCTCCCCAGAAGAGGGTTTTTAAAATAGAGGGGCATGAACTTACCTGGTGTATAATGATAATGAATAAAGAGACTCGTGATAGGTGCAAAGACAACCTTTCAACGGTTACCTAGAACACACAAGTATGCAAGAACGTGTACATAGAAAACTTAACAATCCTAGGTTAACCCGCTTGACCCGTTGGTGACATATTAGATGAAATATTGTTTAATCATATATGATAACTTAACATACAAGAGTATCATGCACTTTATCCATGCGTATCACATTATCATCCTAGGTTCTACCTAAGTCATCATGTCACATTAGATCATCATACACTTATGCAAATCTCAAACAATCACCATGCTTTATATATATATATATATATATGTGTGTGTGTATAATACATCATAACAAATAATTGATACGCGAAGACTAATCAAGCACCATATGCCATGTGAAACCACTCATAACTTTACATCCTAAACCCTGGCGATCCTACTAAGTAGGGGCCTCAGATTCGCATGCGTGTATGACAATCATAATCACATTACTAGCATACATAGTGACAACCAATTCCAAACCTAGTAATGATTCTCTAAACACTAACTACTATTCATTACCATGTATGATCATAAAACCTAAGTTTCTTACATGATCAACCAAGCGTCCATATAACTCTTCATATTCCATCACATTAAACATCATCAACAATCATTCTATCATGATCCTAACATTATAAGCAAGCCCAAATAATCATATCCAAAGTTCTACAAAAATAAAGTTTTCTTTTTAGGAAAGTAATATCCAAAAGTGATCTAACATCCAATTCAATTATAATTTCAACAATTATATTCCTAATCAACTTCATAGCATTCATTCTAACATGTTAATCACCTCCAAAACATCCAAATTCCCAAACATCATACACAAAAGATTCTACTTTTTGTAAGTCATGATCAACATCTCAATTTCATGGATTTTCTTGCACAATTCAATTAAAATAACATCTAAGCATTATATCTAACATCTTAGCATCATCAAATCATGAATTCCAAGAAAAAAAGTTCCCTCTTATGGCAATGTATGAAATAGATAATCAAACCATAGATTTCTTGCATAATCAACATATTCTAGCATTCATACAACCTAACTAACATCATATAATTATCTAACAATCATCAATTTCATGTTTTCATTAAAATTTCAAGGATTAGGGTTCATCAAGAACAAATAACATGAAAAACTAATCAAAGCTAACCTTTAGATGTGCTTAGATAATGATGATCACTTGCAAACAACTTGTACTACTTGAAACCAATTGGAATTCGACTTATGTGTTTTTTCTTGGATGAAATTGTCAAGGTGAAGGGGTTTTGGGTGGGGTTACGGCCGAAAATGGGGTTTGGGGGGTTTAGGGTTGGGTAATTTTGGTAATATTTGGTTAAAAAGTATTTACAAAATAACCCCTTTAATTTATTTTATAAAAATTATCTTTCTAATACTTTTAAATAATCTAAACTATAATTTATAAGTATTATTAACCAAAAATAGTAATCCTAAACATTTACAACAAGTCACATAACCCATACATTGTCATGTTATCGTGTAAAATTCAAAAACTAAATATTTAAAATTCTGTAAATTCATGAACCACATAATCACAACTAATAATCAATATTATTAATTAGTTTATCATTGTTTATCATAGATTATTATTATTAAGTCACTAATGTTCAATGACAACTAGTGTGTGCTCACGACACGTGTATGCAAGACCTAACAGAACTAACGGAGTTTGGTAACGGAAAATTACCCGATGTCATAGGAGGGAAGACCAATATTGGACGTTGGATTTTTGAGTGTATCGCCAAAAATGTTATGGAACTAAAGAAGGATAAGTGGTTGCTTTATCCCCGATTCTTCAGATGATTATTGATGATCTAATTCCTAACATTCCCTAACAAGGAGAGATTAGTCCAGATGAATACCCAAATCTTTGCTGACTATTGTGCTATCCATCATGATTTAGTGGGAAGATTACATATCTCTGGGAAAACATGTACCCTAAGGAGAGATGGAGATATATTAGGAGGGTAGATGAGTCTGAAAACAAAAGGGCTGAGGAGACAATGGTGAAACAGGTTGATGCGGTTAAGAAGAGGAAACAATATGCAAAAAAAAGGATTATGAATTTGAGAAGGATGTGAATGAGATGGCAGAGGAAGCTAGGGTTGAAAACGAAAATAGAGACATTGTAAGGAAGTTCATGTCCTCACTTCCTAGGCAATGGACACACTACTATGTGGTGATCAAGAGAACTGAAAATCTCAAAACTCTTACTCTGACAGAGTTATATGGGATTCTCAGTGCTTACCAGATGGAGATGAACATGCAAGGTTCATCTGGCAACTCTAACAATCAAATGGGTCCAGCCCTACATGTGGTTGAAAGGGACAACATAGAACCCAAACATCATCTCATATGCTATCCTAACAACTCACCAAAGGGTCCTTTCATCACCTTCCCAGAGACACCAAGGGAGAACTACACTCAAGGAACCCATTTCCAAGAGACAATTCTCAAGCCTTTGTGTCTTCTGATGAAAGCTGTGGCAACTCTCTTTTAACTCTTGAAGACCTGGACTGTATTCATCTAGATGATCTTGAATACATGGAAATAGTCCAGTAGATGGCTCTTCTTACTCACAGAGCCAAGAAGTTCTACAAGAGGACTAGAAGGAAGTTCCCAAGCAATGCAACCAGTGGAAAGTTTGGCCTGGACAAAGGCAAAGTCAAGTGTTACAACTGTAACTTGATGGGTCACTTTGCCAGAGAGTGCAAGGGACCTAAAACAAATGGTGGCCAAACACAGTCCAGACTGGACTTTCTTGTACATGACTTTCTTGAATTGGGGAGAGAGTAGGCACATGCTTGTACAGTCTTTTCTTTCTTCTTTGATTTGGAGAAGTAGCTTTGCATCCTCTGCCTCCTCTCTTTCCATTGACAATTCCATGTCAAACAGTTCATTTAATTCATCTAAGGGGAGGGAGATGATATTATCAATGTCATAGTTCCTAGTCTGCAAGTAGTTGATCCTACTACCCTCAACTCATCATCCTGAGTGTTTGGCTAGGGGGCAGCCCAGATAGTAGATTCCATGACTCTTGCAGACCTAATAGAGGAACTTTCTCTAATTAGCTTCCTTTTACTCTCCCTTTCTCTCTCTTCCTCCTCAAAATCCTCAGAAGTCATTTTTTCTTTTCCCTTTGTCACTCGCAGACCTTTGTGACTCAGGGTGGAGAGAGCTTTGGCCTTTATTGCTTGGTGTAGCTTTTAAGCTCTGGCCAGAGAGAGGTTGAGATGAACCTTCACTAGTAGGTGTCTCATAAAGGGAATGAACCTCTGCAACAGTTGATGGTGAGACAGAGCTCTCAGGTTCTACCACTGGGCCTTCGGTCAAGGTTTCCCCTATGAAGCTAATCTTAGGGTCTGCCTCAACATCCAGTTGACCAATGATATTGCCTGATTGCCTTAGTCTCCTTCTAAAGCTGAACACTGCAGTGATTTTGTCTTGAATTCATTGAGCCAGCTTGTCAGCTTGTCTGGATTAGTTTTGGTTGACAAGTGTCATTCTGACAAAGATCAAGACTTTCATAGAAGTTCAAAGTCTAAAAATTGAAGACTTCTTGCTTCCCTTGAACTCTTTGAATGATAAGGGCTCTTCTGTTTTCATCATACATCCACCCAATAATGTTATTTGAAGTTGGTGGAGATGAAATTGTCCTTGGTATACCATCCTCTAAATGACTGTGAATGTATGAGTCTATGGAGTCCACATCAATGTGAACTTGAGGAAGTTGCTGAGTATGCATAATTGCAAGTTAGGATGGTAAGTCCTCAATGTCCATACCCCCTGAAGAACTCTAGGTTCGGCAATTGTAATCACTTTCTCCCCCTTTTTGGTAGCATAACACTCATAGGTTCTTGTATTCTTGGTTGAGCTCTTCTTAAAGGTCTCCCGGCTAGTTTTTCCCTAAGATAAGAAATCTCAAGTTACTGATCATTGACCTTGTTTTGCAAGGTAGTAACCTGAGATTCAAGATGACTGAACTTGGAGACTAAATAGGTGCATGTTTGTCACAGTTGTTGCATCTTTAGCCTCAAATTCCCCTCATCTTCATGAGAAGAGTCATTGGGGGATGAGATGATTGGACCAAAGTCCTCTCTCACTGCCAGCTTTAGGTTCTTGGCTGCTGGATATCTTCTGCTCACTAACAATCTCAGTTGAGGTGTAATTAGCTCAGTTGCCATGTTTGAGGTCTGAATGATGTAATCACTTGAAGAATTGAGAGCTTCTTCCATATGGATATCCTAAAAAGGTTAAGAAGTATCCACCTCAGTGATAGGTGATTGATGTGGGCTAGACATATGAGACTCAGGAGCACCCCATCTCTCTTTCAAAAGTAGAAAACAAGAGAAAGAGTCAAGGTACTCATAGAAACCTAAGTCTTCATCAATATAGAAATCAAGGTTAGGAATGGGTTGGTTTAAGTCTAAAGGCTGGGGATGGTAGTTGTCCCCTGAAGATTGTTCACTTTAGTGTTGAGACTCAGAGTGAAGGCTTAAGGTAGTTGGGTTGGTGAGCTAATCAAGCTGAGCATTAGGAACCTCAGTACTTATATTTGAAGTAATGGGAGGGTCTGCTCCTTATGAGAAGTGGGAGCTCCAGTATCCACTTCCTCCTGTATAGGTGAGTATGTGGGGGCCTTCACAAACTCAATAGTTTGAGCAGGGGTTCATTTAGATTTTCTTTTGTAGGTGAGGATGATTTGAGGCTGTTGTGGTGGTTGAGATGTAGAAGGTGTGGGTTCAACACTAGCTTGTGTTGCTAGGTTGTCACTCTCAATTTAAATATATTACGTGTTTCCCTCAACTGTGAACCAAGTTCACAGTTAAGAATGTATTGAACATATCTAGGAAACATGTAATACTCTAAGGAGTCCAAGTTAGCTAGCAGATTTGTATAAACAAATTGTGAGTACCTAAACTTGACTCCTTCAACCATCCCATGCACTATGCAGGAGAGATCTTTAGGAATCTGGTCCCACCCTCCATGCTTGTTGGATAAGCTGTGGATAACCACATGAAGCAAGTATTTCCATTATGATCAGCCTTTCCCTTTCTAGAAGGTCTTTATAGAGAAATCTCCCTCATAGCCTATCTGCTAAAAGAAATAATTAAAAACTTCTTTTGGGAAGAACACCTCACCTTCTTCATAATCCAGCTAAAGATGATTCTTGATGATGGCCGGAGTGAAGAAGATTGTCCTCCCTTGCATTGTGGCTGATAGTGCCTTCTCCCTATCCATAATAACCTCTTGGCAGGTCTTCCCAAATTCAAGTGGATGATCCTCATACAAAGCAGGATCAATGGTAGGGAGGTGAAGTAGTTAGATAAAGCCAAGAAACAGCATACCTCTGAGAAATGTAGATCTTTCTCAGAGTTTAACAAAGCAACTTGGTTATGTGGCCTATGTAACTACATGGAGAAATCTGGGTCATTTCTTCTGTCAAGGTTGGCCATTGTGAGAAAGCTTAAAGGTGAAGGAAAGAAGAACGATGTTGATTTCAGAGAGAAATTTAGGAATTTAGGTTTAAAGGAAAGATGAAGATGATAGAAAGAGGGGGAGCCGTTGGGTTTATATGTGAAAAGGATTTAAGACAAAGTTAATGAAAGAGGTTAAACTTTGAAATCCGGATGCCGATCCCACCTCTGGAAAAGTAGTTTTCTTTTTACTCAAAAATTAGTTTTCTTGGGAGTCAAAAAGCCTCCAAAGGTAAATTGACTGTGGAAGTTTAATGAAAAAACTTCCGAAGCCAAAATGACTTAAGAAGAATTTCCTAAGAGTTTTAAAAAGTTTTTCTTCGGAAGAGAATTAAGACTTGGATGTTTTGTTCAAAAGAACAAAGCTTCCGAGAGTTAATTTGCTTCGGAAGGAAATTGTCCTTGAAAACATATAAGTACCTAAGAGAGGTTTTTAACCTTAGGAAGATATTTTAGAAATTTCTTCCGTAGGAAAATTACATAGGCAGATATTTGTTTTGAAGGCATAAGTTTCTTCTAAAGGTAAAAACATATCTTTCGAAGGATCAAAATTTTTTCAAAATTCTAAGGAAAGTCCTTGAAAAGTTTTCATCCAGAGAAAAAAAAAGCTTATGAAGGTGATAAACTGGACAACTTAGGACACACAGATTTTAATAAGAATTAGTTTAAAGAAAAACCTACTCAAAGTTAATTATCCGAATAGCTTATATAAGATACTTAAATCTCTATTCATCAAAGGCTTTTGTAAACAGATCAACATATTGTTCATTTGTGTTAACTTTGACTAGTTTAATTAATCCCTTATCAAAGTTATCTTTAATTAAATGATACCTAATATTGATGTGTTTTGTCCTTGAGTGTTGCATAGGATTCTCTGTGATAGAGATAGCGTTGTTGTTGTCTATGTGATTGGGAGTCTCCTTGAAATTTAATCCATAGTCAAGCATCTGATTCAGAATCCAAAGCATTGGAGCATAGCAGCTTGCAGCAGCAATGTATTTAGCTTCAGCAGTTGGTGTAGAGACACAAGATTGTTGCTTGCATTGCCATGAGACAACCCTTCCACCAAGAAACTGAGATTCCCCAGATGTAGACTTTGCAGACATGTTGCAACCTTCATAATCACTATCTATATAAACATATAGATTGAAGTCAGAATTCTTAGGATACCAAAGACCAAGTGTTGAAGCACCTTTGAGGTATCTTAGAATCCTCTTGACAGTGATGAGGTGAGACATCTTGGGGTTGGCTTGATATCTTGCACAAATACATGTGGCAAACATGATATCAGGCCTACTAGCTATGAGATACATAAAGAAATTGAGTTCCCCCATCGCACTCATTTGAAATTTGTCCTTCATCAGCTTCTCATAGTCTTTGCAGAGCTTTGGATTAGTTGAACCAAAGATGATATCATCTACATACACTTGAACTAGCATTAAGTCATTTCCCTGTCCTTTGATGAAGAGAGTTTCATCTATAGTACCCCTTCTATATCCATGCTTGCAGAGATACTGAGATAGAGTCTCATACCATTTCCTTGGTGCTTGGTGCAGCCCATAAAGAGCTTTGTCAAGCTTGCAGACATAATCAGGATGATCAGGATCTGTAAAACCTGATGGTTGTTTGACATACACCTCTTCATCAATCACCCCATATAGAAAAGCACACTTGACATCAAGTTGATAGACCTTGAAGTTTTTGGATGCAGCAAATGCTAAGAAAATCCTAACTGCTTCTAGTCTTGCTACAGGAGCAAAGACATCAGTGTAGTCAATTCCTTCTTCTTGTGTGTACCCTTGAACAACTAATTTAGCTTTGTTTTTTATGAAAATGCCTCTATCATCTTTCTTATTCCTAAACACCCATTTGGTTCCTATAGTAGTCTTCCCATGAGGAAGAGGACAAAGGTTCCAAACTTTTTGCCTTTCGAAATGAAGCAACTCCTCTTGAATGGCTTCATCCCAACTTCTATCTTTCAGAGCCTAATCAATTTTGTTTGGCTTTATCTGGGAAAAGAGACAAGAGTGAAGACAAACATTTTCTTCATGGGTTTGTCCTCTTGTTCTTACCCCTAAGTCAATATCTCCAATGATGTTTGTGGTGGGGTAAGACTTGTGGATCCTTAGCTGAGGGATCACAGCAAGTTACTGAGAGAGATCTAAATTAGAAAAAGTTAGATCTAGCAATGATGCTTCTCCACCACATCAACACACTTATCAATAGAAACTTGATCCAATGAGTGTGTGACATCATTGATGTTTTCATCTATGGAGTGGTTATCAGCAACAAGAAATTCTTGATCATTGTCACCACCACCATCATTGTCTTCTACATTTGAAGTGTCTTTATCTGGTTGTTGAGCCTTTGAGTTGGAATTTGAAGGCATCTCAGATGTATCAGCTGAATTTGTCAATGTGGTGCTGATAGAAACCTCATTTGAAGAAGTAGTTACAACTGGAGCCGAAGATGTGTAACTTGAAGGTCTTCTTAGCTCAAATCTTGGGTCAGGATCACCTGTAGGTAAGATATCTGTAGATCCTGAAACATTCCTACTATATTTTTTAAAACAGTTGGTAACTAAATCAAGATCAAATAGCCAAGCCGGACCAGAAGCAGCCACACAGGGTGTGTGTTCATTGAAGGTCACATTGGCCAACTCCTCAACAATTCTAGTTCTGAGATTATATAATCTATAAGCCTCAGCTTTAGAAGAGTATCCAATGAAGTGTCCATCATCTGATTTCTCAGCAAATTTGGCAATTTGATCTTTGGTATTCAAGATGATGCAAGGACAACCAAATGAGCTGAGAAAACCAATGAAAGGTTTCCTCTTGTGCCAAAGTTCATAAGGAGTCTTTCCATGAGTCTTAACCACTAAAACTCTGTTTTGCACATAGCAGGCAGTGTTGACTACCTCTGCCTAGAAGGTGATGGGCAGCTT
>BJCM01207072.1:0-16488 GCA_018326385.1 Flaveria bidentis
GTTGTTTTATCCTAATAATTCAAAAGAAGGGTTGGTTGGTTATGCAGATGCAGGTTATTTGTCAGATCCTCATAAAGCAAATCTCAAAATGGATACGTATTTAAAAATGGAGGAACTACGATTTCATGGCGTTCTCAGAAACAAACACTCGTTGCGACATCCTCACATTATGCTGAAGTTATTGCACTACATGAAGCTTCAAGAGAGTGTGTATGGTTAAGATCTATGACACAACTTATATCAACTTCTTGGGGATTGGAGAAAGATGAAAATGCAACACCAATCTATGAAGATAATGCAGCTTGTGTCTCACAAACGAAAGAAGGGTATATCAAAAGTGACAGAACAAAACATATACCACCAAGATTCTTTTCATACACTCAAGACCTTATTAAAGATAAACAAGTTGAGATGAGATACGTTCAATCTAGTAACAATTCAGCTGATCTTTTCACAAAGGCACTTCCTAATACAACTTTTAGAAAACATGTTTATGATATTGGCATGCGGCATGTACACGCAATGTGATGATGACAATTTGAGGGGGAGTTATAAGATGCACTCTTTTTTCCTTAGCTAAGGTTTTTTTCCCACTGGGTTTTTCTTTAGCAAGGTTTTTAACGAGGCAGTACTTAAACTCTTGAAGTTTGAAAAGTGTCATTCAAGAGGGAGTATTATGAATAATTACCATGGCAAGTGGATGAACTCTTTGTCAAACTTGTAGATAAGTTTACTATGCTACTTATCTACCAAAATAGTTTACCTTGTCTACCAAGTTGATTGATCTTTATAGTATAAATACCACCTCAATGTAGAGAAGAAAATACACCTCTTGTATATACTTTCATAAGTTATATATTTCTCTGTTTATTGCTCTTGCAATTCTATTTAAAGTTCTTAAGATTATAATACTAATCTTGTTATAATTATTATGATATTATAACATGATGTATATATTTACTATATTTTTTCAAAAGTCGGGTATCAGAACAGTTTTGGACCTCAGGCATAACCATCCAAAAGTCAACTCAAAGTGGTTCAACACTCAACTGAGGATTTAGAACTCGCAGACAAATTCGTTTAAATGACCAATATGTTCCATTTATAGGCCTAATTTTAGTTACGACCCATAACTTTGTAAAGCTCTGGTCATCGCCACACGTGAAAATCTGATCGGCCTGTATGGCAAATAGGTTACCGATTACATAAACAACATGAAATTAATGACTCTAAAAGTTGTTTCTGAAAAAGGTTTAGATAAGGCGTGTACATTTTACACTTTGGAAATGTCTAGAAAATTTCCTTTAATTTATTAATAGCTTTTAGAACAAAGTATTTTCATGGGAACCCCGAAAACTTTAATAAGATAATTCAAATCAACATCATGAAAAAGTATGTTTAAAGTAATAAAAAGGCACCGAAGAAAAGTGTATGAAATTCGGCAAATATTTAGGAACGAAATCGTTACAACATTTGAATTGAAGTGATACACTTTTTTTATAAAAGAGAAAGTAATTAGCAGTTAAAACAGTTTGGTAACAATTTAGTCACATTAGTGTTAAATTGTGTTAATTTGAAAACCGTAATAACTAACTTGATTATTTTTATTACTACTAACTGCCAAAGTTCTTACTTACAAGTCATAGCTAGTTACAAGGTATCTTTACATGATAACCCATTCCAGTGTTACAAAACTCAGCTAACTCGACAAACTTCTCGTGGTATAATCGGGACTAAGTCATTTATTAATGCGAATTTATACAGCTCTGCCAAATAACTCATAATTAGTCAAACTCGGTCCAAAATCAAAGCTAGGCGATCAAACTCAGCCCAACTCGGAAAGCTCGGTTTTTCGCCAAATTTTTTTAATTATTTTCACTATTTTTCACTTGTAAAATCCTAGATAGGACAACAATATGATCTATCTCAATCCATCAAATGTGAAATGAATGAAGTTTTTAATGGTAAACACACACAAACATGTTGAGATCAATGCATAATAGTTTAAATGAAGGTTTCTTTTGACACTACGCACCATTGCTTTACAAGTTTTAAAATATAGAAATTGACAAGTTCCTTCAAAACGCAAAGCTAAACAACTATTTATACTACACCAAAGTTCTCGCTCCACACCTCAAGTTGTCGTTTCCTAAATGTTTTCACATGGCTAGATATTTTGGATGAGCCTTCATGTTTTCTCACGAATTAGGTTTTTGATTTTCTTGGGACTGTTGGTTTGACCTCTACATCACTGATTCTAGTAGGATTTTTAAAATTAGAGTTAACCGATTACTATTTCTATAATATCAATGAATGAATATTTGTTTTTTTACATACTTTGGTATTTCAACACATATTTTTTATTTATATTGGTAATCATATATTTTGTGATTAATATTAGTAGTCTTATGATATTTTATATATATAATTTTTTGAATATTAATTTCTTTATAAACTACCATATCTAAGTACTCCCGACTAGTGCACCCCAATTAGGCCACTTAGGTTAGTACTTGTAACTTTATAGTCGACCGCCCTTGCAACATTTAGCGATTTGTGCAACATTGCCCATCGTCTCTAAGCATAGTTACTACCATATAGGCCATAGTTTTTTTATAGATATGACTTACCACCAATGAACCAACAAGTTATTGACCTCACTAACCATTGACAGTTGCAATTCTAGTAACAATATATTCCTTTGTATGATAGTTTCCAAAAAACTTTTCACCGACGAAAATAGCCCATATACGGGCCCTACCACTTGGACGCTTCAACAGTCGTTACCCCTTAGAACCTACAAGGGTACTACCCCGGACCTACCAATGGTTGGTGCTAGTCCTAGAAATTCTCAAGGGATTTTGGGCCCGAGGCGAGAATAAAAAAGAGCCTTTATGACCACTACAAAGAAGAAGACCAATAGCGGCGACAGATTTCGCCGCTATTAGTAATTGTGGCGACCAGTTGTAGCTAATGAGTCATCGCTAATAAGATTTTTAGCGGCGACTAGATCGCCGCTATTTGTGTTTGTTAAAATTCCCGGGTGAAAAGACTTTTAGCGGGGACATGTGTCGCCGCTAATAGTCAAAATTTTGTTTTTGGTTTTTTTTATTTTTTTAATTTCCATTATTAAATACCGAATAAACCTGTATAAAAATAAACTCAGATTTCCCAATAACATAAATAACTACACATACATTAATATTCGATAGTCCACTATGAGTGTTAACTAATTAAGTAGGTTAATACATTGTTTAACTTCAACATTAAATATCGTTAAAAAACTTAAACTACTTAACCGCTATCCTATTCATCTTCCTTGTCTGAATCATCTTCTTCAGCTTGTTGTGTAGCTTTTTAAGAGGCAATAAGTTGTGTAATTTGAGACATATAGTTCGCATTTTGAAATAAACTTGCGATTTGAGCCTACAAAACAAAACATACATTATAAATTGTATTTTGACAAATTGTAAATTATAAGATTACACATTCAACTTTAAGTATATAATGTGTGTTTGTATCATTTTGACCCATTTCAATAAAAATGTACATAATTCAACTTAAATTACCCATTTTGACCCGTTTAAGATAAACCAACAATGATACACTTAACACCTTCAAGTTTAAGCAGTTAAAGTTTATTTTTATCTATTTTGACCTGTTTTAACTCAATTAACATGATTTTTAAGTATGTAAAGTGTGTTTGTATCATTTAGATCCATTTCAACCAGAATGTACATAATTCAACTTAAATATATCCATTTTGACCCGTTTAAGATAAATCAATAATGATACACTTAACACCTTTAAGTTTAAGCAATTAAAGTTTATTTTTACCCATTTTGACCCGTTTTAACTCAAATTAACGTGGTTTTTAAGTATATCAAGTGTGTTTGTATCATTTTGATCTATTTCAACCAAAATGTACATAATTCATTTTGATCCATGTCACCGCTAAAGTGTCTGTCGCCGCTAAATGTGTTACCGCTAAAGGTGTTGCCACAATTGTTAAGGTTTCTTGTAGTGACATAAAAAAATATATACTAAATTACTTGTATAAAAATATTATAATACAATGATAATTTTTATGACAACAAACAAATAAAAACTACTATAGTAATAAAATAATTTAGTTTACTTACTTAAGTAAATAGGGAGGCTCTCCTAGTGTTTTTGTAAGAAAAGTTTTCGATCTAAGTCTTTATAATTCATGTTCTTCAATTGTAAAGCCCTAGCATGTATGGATTACAATATCAAGTAAAAAGTAAAACTCAAGAAAGGGAAAACATCTAAAAGAACATAATTTTTAAAATGCATGAAAAAAGTTTAAGTTTATATGAGAACTTTTAGTTTGTGGGAAGACATGTAGTTCATACGAAAACTTATATAATGCAAAAAAAAAAATTCAAAGTTTCTTATGAAGTCTATCATGTATAAATTTTTGTTATTTTTTTGTATTTTATTATGTGTGTTTTATTTATTAAAGTGCTCTGAGAATGTGAGAGTGGAGTATTATATGATAGGCTGCCTAAGGGGAGCTCACCTCGAATAGTTCGAGCTAAAACGATGTCAACTCCTTAGGTTACTAATATCCGATTGAGTTTGTTTCTTTAAGAATATGAGAAAAGAGAGAGCACATGGCATATAGTTTGTTGATATCTCTCGCTCACACATACTCTCAATTTGATTATCAAGTATAATATTTTATGAATTCAATCGTTTTGAGGACTTTACATTTTATAACAGAGCAAGATGTTGCTCTCGATACACGGATTTTCATTTTGCGATAATCCGTTTTAAGATTTTAAACTTAAAAAGATTGAAGACGAGAAGCTTGTGGTCGATTATAGAGCAATTTTGAAGGAGAAGAAGGTGAAACCGAGGGTGAACATTGGTGGAATTAGCTTTCTTACCTGTTAGGTTAATGATCTTTATCACCATGCTCGGTATCTTCTACTTTATACGATGGAAAATGAAGATTTAAGACTATTGTATTGATTTAAACTTAAAAAGTCAACTAGCTGAAGTTTTTAGAGGAATAACTATATTTTGCAAAAACACCATAAAAGTAACCTTATTTTACGAAAACTTTTCCATGCGAAAACTTCATAAAATAAATCATATTTTTCAAAAATAATTTCACGTGAAAACTTCGCAGAAGTAACCGTATTTTGCTAAACTTTTTCATGTCAAAACTTTTATAACAGTGACCATATTTTGTGAAAACTTTTTCATGTGAAAACTTTATAGTAGTTATCGTCATAATTTTCTCATGCTAAAATTTCACCATGGGAAAACTTAATCATCCATGCATAAACATGATTAAATGCAAAAAAAAATTTGTATTTGGAGGATTTTGAACAAATGTTTATGCGGGTGCTGGATGATTTGAAGTTTGGTACTTAAATAGGGATTTTTCTGATGTTTGATTAAGTTTAAGATTCTATATTTACAACATTTAATTGGGGCTGTTGATAAATTAAAACTTAACAATTTGCGCTTATTTTATATGATTGATAGGGACAATGATCGAACAATTGAATTAACCGAAGAATCAAGGTTGTTTTGTACTCTTACTCTAAAATTAAAGGCTAGCTTATTTTATCTTAAATAGGAGGAAAAATGTTTTAGATGATCTAATTCATTGTAATAGAAACTTGTTATCAAATTAAAGCATAGGGTTGTTCGGAATACAGGATGGAAGTTAAAATTTTAAAATGTTATTTTTTTATTTTTAAAGTGTTCTATCTTGAGGAAGGCCATGAAAAATATCAATTACAATTACAATTTTAAAGTGTTATTTTTTAATTTTTTTTATTTTTCTCATCCATCTTAGGTTTATATGGTTAGGTTTGAACTCAGTTCTCTATGAATCCTTGTTAACATGGCAGTTCCTGGTTAAACTGATTAGTTTGATTTGGTCTGGTTTTAAATCACATGTTAGTACAACAAGGGATGGTTAGTCAATGATACAAAGGCTTATAAACATTTATACGACGCGGTATCATGCGATCTCACACATTATTGCTTAAAAATTTAAGACACATAAGAAACATATGGTTGTAGTTGTACAAGTGTTGATGCATAATTAGTTCTACATTTATAAATTTGTCACTAATTACTATAGTCAATGTTTTTATCCCACATTAGTTGTGTATAGAAACCAAAATAGTATCCAACTCCTATATAAGGAGCCTTTTTCTCAAAGTAAAAAAGAGTGTTGTCTTTCACGTGCATGTCTTCATGTATGTCCTTAAACATAAAAACACATTGGTAAAAATGTCTTTTTGATTTTTGAAAAGATGGTACTAGGGTTCTTAGTTAAACCCAGATGAACCGGCTAATTTAAATCATTAATTAGCAAAATAATGGAGAGTTAGCGAAATACACAGTATTAAAAATATGTATACTCTCGTCGCATCGCACTGGTTTCTTCCACTAGTTAAATTAAATTAGGTTTATTGGGTATATGTTATTAGGTTAAATTAATTATCATATTAACGGGTTCTTACGTAAAGTTTAATGGGCTCACCTAATTACAATATTATTAGGTTTGTTAATGGATTTAATAATAGTTTATATTTTGTAACACCCGGTTATTTCCTTTGAAGCTAAAAAAAGACGAAAAAGAAAGAAAAGAAATAAAGCCCAAAGTCGAGGGACCAAACTTGCCAAAATGAGAAAACCTTTGGAAGAGAGGGGGTATAAAAGGGGCATGGTAGCCCATTCTCCCCTTTCATTCGGTCACAGAGAGAGTGTGAAAGGAGAAATAGCAAAAGCAAGGGTTTCTTGAAGAATCGAGGTGCAAAAGTCGAAGGCGGACGAGTTTGTGAGAAGTTATGCCCGAATAGGCTTTCAAGGTGAGTTCTAGGACCCCTCTTTTACATGTTTTCAACTGATTTTGGGGCTGGAACACATGGCAAACCGTTTTTGGTATTTTGGGTGTAAAATCTGTACGTGTATGTGTGTGTATGTATGTGATTCATGTGAGGTTTGATTTCGGGCTTGATTGTGCTTGAATGGTGTCGTGGCATGTATTCCTAAGGTTTAGGATGGTTGATTTGAGCTTAAAAGAGGTTTGGAGGCCGAAAATGGCAGATCGAGTTCGGGATGAACTGCATTCTGCACCCAGCTAGGGCTATGCGACTGGAAGTCCATGCGTCCGAATGGCATGCGACTGGGGGCCATACGCACAAAAGGAATGCGACTGAGGTTCATTTGCGACTGAGAATCATATGCATGAGGGCTATGCGACTAAAGGAAATACGGATGAGGGCCATGCAACTGAAGAAAGTGCGGATGAAAGTCATGCGACTGGAGGTCATGCGACTGGAGTCCATACGATTGTGAGTCGTGCAATTGAGGTTCATTTGCATGAAAGGAGTGCGACTAAGAGTCATACGCATGAAAGTTATGCGACTGAGGTCCATTCGCCCGGATACCATGCGACTGAGGTTCATGCGCATGGAAATCATGCGACTGGAGGTCCATTCGCCTAAGTATTTTCATACGCATGGGAGACCATGCGACTGAATAGGGTCCATACGCCCGAATGATCATAGTTTATTATCTGGCTTTCGGGGAACGTGCAGATGTAGGTTTTGACCTTTGGGGTTTGATGATGTGTTGCGTGTGATTGATGTGATGTATGATGTGATTATGCGTGATGTATGTTATTTGTGTGCGATGTTGTCTGGTGTGATGATGTTGTATGTTATTATGTTCCTTTCTTTGTATGGTTATTTTCCCTTGGCTTTGCGTGGTATGTTAATGAATGGAATAAAAGTATTATGTAACGTAAAGTGGAAGATAATGAAAAGAGGAACACGATTAATGAATTCATGCATGAATGATTGAGAGTAAGAATGGCTTGCAAGTAAAAGAAACTAGGTTCACAACTCATTGAGAGTTGTTAGCTCAACTGTGTGTGTATTTACAGCGTGCAATCTTGGCAAACTCATAAGGGACTATAGACATAGTAAGAGCTCAGTCTTGGTGACTACTCTGATACGTGCGATGTGGTATTCACTGTGTGCTATGTAGCGTGTGATTTTGGCTAACTCATGTGGGTTCATACACACAGTAGGGGGTTCAGTTTTGGTAATTGCCCCGACACGTGTGATGTGGTATTCATTGTGTGCTATGTAGCGTGCGATTTTGGCTAAACCCCTAAGAGTTCACACACACAGGGGGAGTCTGTCTTAGTGACCACTCCATTGGTGCAATTTGTGCGATATGTACGATGGGTACGAAGATAAGAAAGTGCAAAATGTGCGAAGCGTGCGATATGTGTGAAACGAGAGCGTAAGAAACGATGTCATGAACGAATGAAGCGAATGATTATGTAATGTGCGATGCTTAATGAATGAAAGAATGTGAGAACGTAATGGAAGATAATAATGATATTATCTATGTGTACGTATGTTGTATGATCGCATGAAAGTAAAGAACGGTTTTAATGAAAGAAAAGTATGTTTTATGTTAAAACTAGAACTCACTCAGCAACACTGATTTTTATATGTTTCCAGTTGGCAGGTAATGTTGCTGAGGATGGCACGGGATGGCTACTCAGCTCTTTTGGATGACATCCATTTTTATAATGCTTTTGTGATGTAATGCAACATGTATTTTGTAACTTGAAAACGATGTATTGTTTTGCAAAAGCTTTATAATGAAACAAGATGTCTATTTTGATGATTCTGCTGCGGGGTTTTATGAAAGTTAAATGTATTTATATGTTTTATGTGTGATGATCGACTAGCTATAAGCGTCCCGGGAACGGGGCCTTACATATTTTTATATAAAAAACACACACATCTATAACCTCTAATAAAGCAAAATTTTTTGCCACTTGTCATTCTCTTAACCTATGTTTTTGCCACTTGTTATTTTTCTAGACATTTATATATTATTTTTCCCTCCAAAAGGTGTTATATATATATTAATTTCCCCTCTAAAAAGGTGTTATAGTAATTTAAACACTCAAACAAATTTTTTTTCTCTTATTAAAAATAAACTTTATTAATTGTTATGTTTCTCTCTTATCTATTTTTTAAAAAACCAACTATTTGTTATAAAATAAATTTTATGGAGGAAATTAAAAATAACAACTTTTAAGTAAAATCTAAATAACAAAAACCTAAAGTCTTATATAATATGAAAGTTTCTAAAACATTAAATATTTTCTAAACAAAATATTTTAAAATCATTTTGTTTTTAAAAAAATTATAAACAGATGAAATATTTTAAAACAGTCTTACTAATACAAACAGAATAATTAAAAATCATATTTTTTTTAAAACAAGATTTTTATAAAAAATATTTATTATAAACAATCTTAAAACAAATGTTTAAAAATAAAATTCTTTACTTAAGAGAGTTAAAAAATGGTATAACTGTTTTATTTCTTGAACTATTATCTATATATAATTTAAATTATATTTTATATTAAAATTTATATTATAACTATTCATGTTTATTTTACATATATATATTACATTAAAATTTAATCCGTTTATTTAATAAGTGTTTAGCTTATCTATCTATCTTTAAAAAAACTAAAATAAGCATGAAACTATTGTAGATCTTATTATACTTACTTTCTCATTTCTTTATATCATTAATAATAACATTGAATACTAATAATATTACTCATACTATTTTCAAATTAAAAAGTATATAATTTAATAAATTAAATTTTTTATTAAAAACACACTTTTTAAAACAAAAAATCACAATTGTTTTATAAAATAAAAGTTTGAGAAAAATATATTATTGTTTATTTACTTAAAGTAGCTATTTATATATACTTATAATCATATTTTATTTTCAAGTATGATTTTATAACGCATAAAACTTTTATTAATACCTATTTAATCTTTTATTGTTTCAATCTGTGTATTAAACATGGACGAACCTAGTAGTTATATATAATATGCTATATTAGTATCTATTTATTATAATAAAAGAATTTTTTACATAGACACTTATCACACTTCTAATTTTAGTTTTTTCATTTCTCTATCTCCTATTAAATAATTCAATTAACTATTAATGATATTGTTTAATTACTTTTTAAGATTAATACAAGTTTTTATTAAATTAAGAAATAGATATTGTATAAATGTAATTTATAAAGAAACACATTTTTATACATAGGATTTTTTTTAAACATCAATTTTTTTGAAAATATATAAAATATTATAGAATCGGTATTTTCAATAAGTTATTTTTATGAATTAAAATAATAAAAAAATTAGAGTTATAATAATGAAATTAAAATTTCTTTTTTTTTAAATAGGTTGTTTTGGAACAAAATGTTTAATTTCTAAAACCTATAGGATTGTTTTATTACTTATGGTATTTATTCATACGTAATTTAATTATATCTTATCTCAAAATACTATTTTAAAATAAAATAATTTTCGTTATTAACTATTTAATATTTATTTATTCAACTCGTGTAATATACGTGATACTAATCTATTATATATATATATATATATATATATATATATATAAAATATAATATAAAAAAATTTAAAATCTAGAGCCCTTAAAAAGATCAGATCCTGGGCATCGCGCTGGCACCCCCATTAGGACCGGCCCTGCCAATGGTGGATTCTTCTTGGACACACTATGGTTTATTGCCTTCCCCTTATGAACCACTCAAGGTTCCTAACCACTAGAAATCATTATATAATCATCATTATAATCTCAAATAAATGTGTAGTCTATAACTGATACTTGTATCGATTATTATGATTATTGTTTAGACTTAAATGAAGCTAAAATGACTTGATTACACTAACACAAGAAATAACGTGTAGGAATTCTACTTTTAGTGAATGACTGGAAATAATGTCCTGAGAGATTGTGTATTAAAAATGATAAATGACTCT
This sequence comes from Flaveria bidentis, assembly GCA_018326385.1. Classification (NCBI taxonomy): domain Eukaryota; kingdom Viridiplantae; phylum Streptophyta; class Magnoliopsida; order Asterales; family Asteraceae; genus Flaveria; species Flaveria bidentis. The sequence continues at coordinate 10,902 of BJCM01207072.1, forward strand.
TTTTAAAACACGCAAAACCATGAATCTTTCACGTGTTCATATATGCGGTTGAAATTTTGATATCCTTACGAGTGGTGTGCAAACCACTTGGTCCTACAATCTATATATAGGCTGATAACATGTAACTATCTATGATTTTTAATTTTTTTTCTTCTAATTCTGCAAGTTATAAATGTGTGAGAACAAAAATTAAAATTTGATTGTGATAAAAGAAAAATTATTATACCGCTTTAATACATGTTCTTATGTTTAACTATTTGCGTGTACAAAATAATGTAGGAGCTATAACTGATGATCCATGTTTATGTTTAAAAGGCTAGTTTTAAGGTTTATCCTTTCTCTAGGTGAACAAAATTTGTCATCCACATTAGGATCTTCGTTATTTGGAAAGACCTAAAGAATATCGTGAATGAGAGATGCTATAATGAATTCCATTCTTTTACTGGCTACTGGTAAACTAGACTACGTCCTCCTTCATGAATCAAATAGTAAAAACTCAAAATCTTGACCTTTACGGTGCAAATTTGAGCCAAGATATCTTTTAGGTATTGAAGCTAGCCCTTGGCCTCATTGTCTCATTTCATTGACGATTGCAAGTGTAAGTTAATATGTGATATTTAGGAGTAAAAGAAATAGAAAAACATTGTTAAAAAAAACCTAAGGTATTGAGAATTCTAATTAGTATGTAATACTTGGAAAAGGAGTTAAGCAAGTAAAACTTGTTGAGACTCTAAATACTTGCTAAACAAACGAAGATTTTAAGTAACATATAGAGTCAATCATACAAATTTTAGTAGTTAACCATGTTAACATACTTAACACCTAAGATAATTAGAGAAAGGGAAACCATACAGTCCCTTCTCTCGCCAATTGTTACATTTTATACTTGGGAAACGCCTGGACGATCTCTTAAATGTCTATTATTAACTAGTAGATTAGAGTATCTTGTTGATGTGAAATCATAAGCAAGTATGTTTAATGTGAAAAAAAAACAGACAAAAGAGTATGATATCATGCCAAAATCTATCTTGTAGGAGTACGTATGTTGGGTTAATCTGATCGAGTCAAGTTATGGTGAACGGGTCACGGGTGGGTCATTGTTAGTTAGCAGATTAGTGGATCTAGATAATAGAGTAATGGGTTAGTGGGTAAGTTAAATTCCTTTTCTTTAGGTGCAAGATATTTTGTCTATTTAATGTAAATTTTTGAATGAATGTGAAACAATAGTTTAAATATTATCTTGGGCCTGAAACCAATAACGTAAGCATCATAACGTTTAAGTTGTAATGACATTACTCTTCCGCGAAAGAGTATTTAGTTGGTGTTAAACCATTGCCAGTTATTCAGTTATGTTACTTTAACTTTGCACAAAAAACCGTTACCGCTATCTTGGTTATTAATATCACTAATTCATGATTGCCCAAGTTGCTGCTAACGTTACCGCTAATTACATTTTCTACTGGATCCTATTTGGTACTCATCCCGCTTCCACAAATGAGCTAAGTTATGAGGAGCAATTTATTACTGATAAAAAGAATACTTATTAAGAGATTTTGTATATACAATGATAAAATATTTTTTATGGAAGAAGTCAAATAATCTTTCACATGTTCATATCTGTGCTTGAAAAATTGATATTTCTTATGAGTGGTGTGCAAACCACTTGGACCTACAGTCTCTATGTTGGTTGATATCACTTAATTGTTTAGAAATTTATTTTCCAAATTTGCACGGTATATATATTTGGAAACAAAAATGAATTTGGGTTATGCAGAAAGAGGAAATTACATATGCCTTAAATATAAGTACTTTTATTCAACTATTTGGTACAAAACAACGTACGTAGGAAATTACATAGGAGTTGTATTTGATGCTTCCTGTTTACTTTCGAAGATTAGTTTTAAAGGTTTTTCCTTTCTCAAGGTGAACACGAATTTGTCATCCATATCCGGATCTTCATTGTTGGGAAGGACCCAATCAAACTCGTGAATCAGAGATGCTATAATGAATTCAATACTCTTGCTACCTAAGGGAAAGCTAGGACATATCCTTCTTCCTGAACCAAACGGTAAAAACTCAAAGTTTTGACCTTTATAATCCAAATTTGAGCCAAGAAATCTTTCAGGTTTGAAAGATAATGGGTCATCCCAAACCTTAGGGTCTCGACCAATCGCCCAAACATTGACAAATATTAAAGCATTTTTAGGGATGGTATAATTCATCACCTCACAGCTTTCGATGGCCACACGAGGAACTAAAAACGGAACAGGTGCGTGTAATCTTAAAGCTTCTTTGACACAAGCTTGTAGATAAGGCAACTTAGATACTTGTGATATGGTGATTTTGTCAGAATTGATTTCTCTTTTAATCTCCTCTTGAATTTTGCTCATGACGTCTTTGTTTTTCGCAATCTCAGTCATAGCCCACACCGTTGCAGTTGTTGTAGTGTTTGTTCCGGCCACAAAAAGTTCCTAGAAATATCATAAATAATTTATTACTATCAAAACGTAAAAATATCACATGTAAGAATATAGTAACTAGAAAGGCTTACTGTAACATATTGATTTATCCTATCATTTGAGAATCCATTTTCAAGCAAGTGATCCAAGAAAGATTTTGATTGAAGTGACGAATTAGATGTTGAAGAACTCATATGAGCTCTTCTTTCTTCAATCATGTCTTTCCAATAATCGAACGCCTCTTGGACATGTTTCATACCCTCTTCTCTGATTCCTTGAAGATCAAATCTTCCAAGAACAGGAAAAAATGAGCCAACATCCTTTATATATGCGACATACTTGAGTAACGTTAGTAGCGTCTTTTTAAGCCCAACAAAAGTCTCATGCTCCTCTTCCAAATCAAGCAAATCTTTGTCAAACACAATACAACTCAAAGTGTTGAACAATGTTGTAAATACTATGTCCGCGGTGTTAATTACTTGTCCTTGTTTTTCACGCAAGAACTCCAACAATCCATCTACCTTTTCCTCGCGTATTCTGGAGTGGGCCTCAATGGCACTAGATGAGAACATTTCACTCCGGCATAAGTTTCTTAAGTTCTTCCATGATTCATTGCACTCCGAAAAAAGGAGGGAGTGAGGCATTAGAGATTTGTGTTGCAATGCAGTAGGCATAACACGAGAGGAAAGAACACGGTCATGAGTCTTGAGAATTCCCATGGCGGCCTCTGGTGAAGAAGCAACCACAAGAACTTGTGTGCCTAATTTAAGAGAGATGAGAGGGCCGTATTCTTTTGCGAATTTGGCAGTGGAGACATGAGGTTTGTCGCCCATTTGATGTAAGTTTCCGATGATCGGCAACTTTGGTGGACCGGGGGGAAGGTTTTTAACATCATTTGAAAGTAATCTTTTGATGATGAATAAAAGGAAAATGAGTGTTGAAAAAATGAAGATAGGGGATGATACGTTTTCGTTAAGAAAATAGACGATGTCCATTGGAGATTGTGTGATATTTCTTGTAAAAATCTGAATATATATAGGCAATGTGCATTAAGTCCCATACATGTGGAACTTTTTACACCACAAATTTTAAAGTCTTTCTATCAAATTTATAGCAAGACTCGTGACTTTTAATCGGCCGTTGTATGCATCATTCAATTGCAAAAGTCATGGTTTGGCTTCACAACTACAATAAACTCCCGAATGATAATCAAATGGGTATACTTCTCTAAAACAATTAAAACTACATAGAAAAAACACAGCATTGTGCGGCCTCTTTTTGACTCACTGTGAATATTATTTTTTTTTCCTATAAAATTTTACCAATATTATAACGGTGGTCATGACGCAAGCACAAAAAAGAGGCGTTTTTTATTAAATTTGGCCACCATCGGCCATTTTACAGTCGAATTTGGTATGAAAACACCATAAAATTATGGGAAATTCCCAATATATCATATTATTTCCTCAAAATGTCCCTTTAACCAATTAATCTTCACACTAGCTTAATGTACACTGTTATGCATCAACGGCTGAAATAGCTCCATCTGTATTGTGTTACAAGCTTGTGGACATTTAATTAAATTATGCTAGTACAATGAGTATTTTATTCACCTCAATAATTGAGCCTTGTATTTGATTCTATACGTAATTACAATTGAAGGGATTAGTAACTAGTAAGGAAAGTCATTACAGATTACAACAAATAAAATAATGGCTAATTGATATAAAACATAACCTATGTTAATATGTAAATCAGGTAGTCAACCGTTATCTCTAACACACCCCCTCAAACAAACGGATGGCAATGAGGATGCAATATTGGAAGTTATTTGGTAAATATGTCGGCCACTTAGAGCTTGGTAGTAACAAACTTCGTATAAACTTTCCTAGATGAAACTAGTTCTTGAACAAAGTGATAGGCATTGTCAATATGTTTGACATGCTTATAAGAACTAGATATTGATTGAGGGATATAGGAGTCGATTATCACATCAAAGATAGCAGTCCGATTATCACATAAAAGAGTGGGATGACCAGAAGACAAAGCATTTAGGTCCTGTAGCAAATTAGAGTCAAGGAGACCTGCATGAGTAAGAATGTAATGTGCATATGTAGCTTGACAAGAACAAAATAGTCTCACAGTAGGTTACTTTATTACCTAGATCATAGCTGAGATGACGGAGGTCTTTAATGGCAAATTCAGTATGAAAACACACTAGCCCGATCAGATGACCTTTTTTCTGTGTTTCGTAATTGCTTCTGTTATTTAATATGTATACTCTTATACATCATTTACTAATGTTTCTTTATGTGTATATAGGAAAGTATTGCAATTTGAAGTGGCTCTTGAATAAGTAGATACATGATGATTAAGCATTAAGGACAACAAGGAACATACATATAAGAACAGGAAGCCTTTATTTGTTACATAACTTGAGCTCATGATTTGGTTTTAGTTTAAACGTTGTATTAGTAACCTTTTTATCCATAACCTTCGCAAAAGCCGAGTGCATGGTTGATGTATGGTAAAAGCCCATTAATTAAGTAGTATTCGGGTTTGTTGAATCCTTGAATATATGGAAGAGAATATAAGATCCAGTTTGGGTCATAGAATGTTTTACAAAGAAATTAAAAATCGAATTAGAATGAGAATCATGTTAAAATTGATAACATATTTGGTTGGTCAATTTAAGTGAAATTGAAATATTAATTTTGACCATTTTATTGAATTGTTAAACATTTCATGAGTAAGTGAAAGGAATGTAAATTTCAATAAATGTGAGAAAATTATTCAATTCCAATTTCATCCGTTGATCAACTGTTGATTATCGAATCCAGCAAATAAAATATTATAATAGAACTGTGTTAGAATTATAAAAATCCCAAGATTGAGGACCAAAGGAGGGATCAGTTAGAGAATTGCTCAATCACATCATTTCCCATATTTGTGAAGATTCTAATTAACAGCAACAACCAGCAATATGACAGCTCATGTTTCCTTATTGTGCATATGTACACTGTAGTATAAATAGCAGTATACTCCCTTGTAAAAGATATAAAAAACAAGAAATCAATAAACTGTCTCATTTTGAAAACCTCTTGATAAGATGGTATCAGAGCAAGGTT
>BJCM01207073.1:0-10773 GCA_018326385.1 Flaveria bidentis
TGGATCCTAGGTTTCGAATCATTTGACGACTACGACGGCAATACAACAATTTCTCAATAGAGAAACATCTCATAAAATCACACAACCAAACCCTAGCAGCCGTCACATCATCAAACACAAAATTCAATAGCTTTCGTTCATTGTTTATTTGTAATCATTAACACGTTTTAATGAAATACATTTGAATCGAATTTAACATTTGTTCATTCATTAATTGTGTTATTGAATCATTATTGATATTGAATTACTATACAAACAATTAAACCAAGCCAACGTTGATTCCGCAAACGTTGACTTGATCTCAACCAACACTGATAATTCCTGATTGCGATCCTTGGATTCACATTATACTTTATGATGCAGTGTATGATTCCGCCGCTAAAAGCTAGCTGTAAAAACTAGGTGTATCTCAAAACACATTGGCAGCATTTGAGATTGAACATTTTCTACATTAATATCTTTTACGTAGATTGAACTCAACTTCAATACTATGACAAGTTTAGCCCCCGTGACACTGAGTGAAACACTGCCTTTTGTATGTACAAAGCCATAAGTATTACTCCTTGCATGGACACCCACACTAGGGATGAGCATGGGTCGGTTTGGTTCGGTTTTAGCCTGCAACCGAAACCAAAACGATATGTCGGTTTCTAGGTTTTTGAAACCGTTTGGTTTTGGTTTTTCAGTTTTTGGTTATCGGTTTTCACTTCGGTTTCCGTTCGGTTTCAGTTTTTTTTCGGTTTTATCATTTGCATTTCAAGTTTTTAAAGAAAAAATGATCCAAAACAATGAATTTAAACTAAAAACTTTAGTCTTACATTATTTTGTAAATATTTAAATATAATCTAAATATTCTTAAAATTTACTTTACATTAAAATAATTATAATTCATAAAATACAATAACAAAAAATTCCAATAAAATTTTTTTAATATGCTAATTCAAACAAAGAAATTTAAGGATTATTCTTCAAACCTAAATATTTTTTAAAAAATAGATAACTTATAAGTAACTAATATGGGCTAGTTATGTTTATAAGTGTATGAATATACCTCCAAAATTACAAGTTTGGTTTGTATGGTTTCGGTTCGGTTTTTTCGGTTTTTGTTATAGGCAAAACCAAAACAAACCGAAAAAATCGGTTTTTAAAAAACCATCAAATCAAACCGTTGGTTTCTTAACGTTTCGGTTTTTTGGTTTGGTTTCATCGGTTATTTTGGTTACGATTCGGTTATTATGGTTTTTTACACACCCCTAACCCACACTCTTTTGAGAGTCCATGTTCATGATGATATTGTCCTACCATCGTAATAAAGGCATGGATGACTCTAATAATATTTGTAATATCTAGTCTCCTCGGGTGATTGTAATATCCTGGATAAATCTCACATTAGTCCTGGATGAAAGAGATCATAAACTCATAAAACATGTCTAGTTTTAATATTACCAATACATTAAAGTGTATATGTTATGGATGAGCACGAAGGACTTCATAACAATCTCACAACCTTGTTTTTGTTAATCGATAAACACAAAATATATATTGTATTTTTAATAGTCAACAAGTACTTTAAGCCTTGTTACCTGGGTAAAACTATTATCAAAAGGCCACTCACCCTTGCAAACATAGACAACGCTAGTGATCCAACTCACCCTTCGTGCACATCATTCCAAAGAAAATCCATCGCTCAAAGTCCCACCGTGATAAAACCACTAATCCTTGCAACATATTGCATCGAATAAAACTCAAGCTCATAACTCCACTTTAAAAAAATCATAAGATGTCTCATTCTAAACCAATTGATAAAAAGACTATTAACATAATATCTATTGTATAACTTACAATTTTTACAACCATTTAATAAATAAAAATTTTAACATACAACCATTTAATAAGGGTTGGGTTATTATACAAACACTCATTTATGTTATTGAAACACCCGATTGTCTCTATCTTTCTCCATATATCTATACTAGCTTTAGTAAAACCGTGTATTACACGAGTTCAATAAATAAAATATTAAATAAAATAAAAATTATTAATTATAAAACGATATACTAAAACATGATATTATTGAAATTACGTATGAGTAATAACTATAAGTAATAAAATAATAATATAAAATTTTTAATTTTTTTTTGTTTTTTTCAATGATAAAGTAAATATTTTGTTTCAAATTAACATTTTAAAGTTTTTATTTTTAAAATTTTTGTTACTATAACTTCCATTTTTATTTATTGTTTTATAAAAAATTACTTTAAAAAACTATTTTTAAAATATTACGTAAAAATAGTTTGATTTTTTAGAAAAAAATTACTTTTATAAAAAACTATTTCTATAGGAATAACATTGATAAAAAGTTCCATTTCTTAATATATTATAAAACTAATTATAATGTAAAATAAATAATAATAATATTGGTAATTAATGTAAGAAAAGAAAGACAAAAAAATTTTGATGAAAATAAATATAATGCTGACACGTGTCAGTCTTATTTACTTTTTTATTAAAATAGAAATATGTATTTATAAAAATATATAAAAAAATAAAATAAATTAAATATATTAAATATATCACAGCGACATCGAATAATTGAATGGTTTCACATTTTCCAACTTTTCAACACAAACACAAAGAAAACGTGTGAATGAAGTGGTCAAAATCAAAACTCTAATTCGGGGCAAATCATCTTCAATATTCGTTGCCGCACACCTTTATCGTATCTCTCATCGATCGACGGTGATCGGAAACCGGATTCTGCTCCTCCGCACCTTCATTGATCGGTAATTTGTTCAGTTCATTCCTTCATTTTTATTCTTCTACTTTGATTTCAATTAGATCCTCAATCGACTTTGCTATCCAGAATTTATCCGTGTTCATTCTCTTATCTGAATCATTTGTCGTGAAATCGGCGTTTTTGGATCGTTTTTGTTCGTTTTATCGTATATATTTGGTGGTTCATTGGACGATTAGTGGAATTTGTGGAACGGATCGTCAGTTAGCAGTTTATTACATTGAATGTTTTGGTTTACAATTTAGAGAACGTTTTGTGTAATTGTGTTCACATATTGACAGAAGCTAAAATTGTAACCAATATGATATTGTGGATAATTAGATAGGATTGTTAATGGTGAATCCTAGTTGGTTCAAATTTGTGCTCCGTGGTTTTGTTTATGGATAGAATGCTATCACAATGATTTTGGTTTAGTTCAATCGCTAATTTTAATAATAGGTCATGTTATCGTTAAATTTGACCAAAATACATATGTATTAGCATTCTCCAGTAACTTTAACTAAAAAGTAAAATCTATCAATCATAAAAGATAGTGGAAATAATTCAATAAATATATATTAGCAATTTAGCATCTTCCTGTAATAAGTGCTCAAATGAAGGGGCCTCTGACTTATGTGATATGTGTATGCAATGTTAGAGCTTAGAATGATTTAAGTTCAGAGGATGAGAGGATATTGCAAATTTGTTGTTGATGGTGTCTTGTCTTTTAAGGGTTTCATAATATATTCTTCTTTGATTATGCATCTGTGCAATTCAAGTGGAATTTCTTGAGAAACTTTTTATGGAATAAATTTTCGTGACAAACCATTGTCCAATGCTTTTACCCATAAAATAGAAACCCACAACTAGAGGTCAAAATAACTGTGAGGTCTAAAGGTCAGCTATTTCTATTAATCTTAATGTCAAAGTTATCAAAGTAATATGAACCATTATTTTCCAAACAAGTGAAAGCGAAGATGGATGCATATTGTTATGACCAGATACTTGTTTAAGATTGTTGTCAACAGTCATAGTGGAGTCTTTTAATATTTTCATACACTCCTGTGGTTGCTTTTGATATCATTTGTTGGGTCTTATGCTTCTTTAACATTCCGTATAGTATCCTTCATTTTTCTTTTAAATATATGACTTTAACCTATACCTTATAGTAACATTGCCTTTATTTGTGGCATGAGATGATTGAATGTATTCTTGGGCTATGGTGATGTAAAGTGTAAACCATATATAGTACTTATAAGTAGTCGAATAACCATCGATAAACATCATGTTTTTATGTTTTATATTATTAATTCTCTCTTTTACAGAAATTAAAAAGGGTCATCTTTAAACTGGAGGCATTGAGTTACAGATGATGTTTGCACTATCTTTCTTATTGTTGAAATCTTGCTAACATGTATCGTCTTAACTTTTATCACTTGATTGAAACTCAAATATATACATGGTTTAGTCTTTCCATAACGTTGTCTTCTTACCACATTTCAAATATGTACATTGGGCATTTTGTGGTTTAATCTGAACATGTGCCTAATAATTCATTGGTGGGGAATAATGTTTGTGATTGCAGTTTGTGTACCCTTGTTATTACAAAGAAGAATGGATGAGACATCTAAGGCTCCATCTGAAAAGGAGGCAAGTTCCTGGATTTGTTCATATGTTATGTTCCTTGAAATCCTATTATCTTATTTTTCTGGGAAAATCATAAATTGTACTACCCCTTGGTTGTAGTGAATTGCAAATAATAACTACTTCTTTTATTGCATTGTGCTCTCTTAGGAGGAAGTCATTAAGAAGAAGTATGGAGGTATTGTGCCCAAAAAGCCCCCACTTATTTCTAAGGTAAGATTGTTAAATCCATTCATGAGCTACTTTTAGGCTACGGGCTTTAATATAACTATAGGTACTGTTGGTCTTATATAAGACATTTTATTTGATGTTAGGATCATGAACGAGCTTATTTTGATTCAGCTGATTGGGCTCTGGGAAAGGTACACATTTCTCTCCCTATTTTCCATTAACCTACACAATGAGAACTTGCTGACTGTTTTTTTAGGCATTTACTTTACTATAGTTTGTATGTTAATTGATCTAAAAAATAATGTTACCGCTCACAGCAAGGTGTAGAGAAGCCCAAAGGACCTCTTGAGGCACTTCAGCCTAAATTGCAAGTAAGTGAATCATGCTGCTCTGTTACAGACTGCTTTATGTTCCTTGAAGTGTTATAATTCTTTTTTAGATATTGCTACCTTTTCTTGAATTTTCCTATATTGTTGTTACATTTTTTGATAATTCTCTCCCCTTCTGAAGTCCTGTATTCCACATTGTCATTTCCTGTCCATGTGTAATATCTTTATTTTTTCTACCTTTGGTACTCTAAACTGATTGAATAGGTGGGTTGGGTAAAGGGTTAAAGTGGGTACTTATATACTGGCCGGGTCCAGTTGACCCGAAATACCTTTTGTTTATTTCTTCTTATTTATTATAGACTGTCAAATATAATTACCAAAGTACATTTTGGGAGACTTTCAAGCAATTTCTTTTTATGCTAATTTTGTAATGATATAAATCATAACTCAGATCGTCAAATTTCCACTTGTACTTCCTACCTTTACCATCACACATAGTCATCATGTGATGCAATAAAAAGTTGTCTATGTATATGGGCTATACATCATGCCTTTTTATATTAGAATGAAAATCATTTATGTATCAACTACCTGCATACATTACGTATAGTCTTTGACATTGTGAAGCACTTATCATCAAATGACTGTCTTGATTGTGAGATTGTTATTTATTTATCTTTCCTTGTTACCTACCATCCAGCCAACTCAACAGCAAACACGATATAGGAAATCACCTTGTGCCCCAACAGATGGAGAAGGTATGTGTGCTATAGTTTGACTTGCAACATTTGATCCTTGTACAGTTAAATATTGATATCGAACTTCAAAAAATAATTGTTATAAATATAAGGGGTTAACCTATGGTTACAAAATTTTTATTGTTACAATAATACTAAAAAAAATAAAATTCTTTTGGGTCGAATCTGGTATAAATGAAACTGAATACATACTTATGTAGTTATGTGATGATAAAATAGTTTCATTAGTTTGATGGGCTTGATGAAAAAAGTTGAATAGGTGGGATGGGCCCCTTAAACATCATCCAAAATGTGGGCCCTAATGTCATGTTTTTTTCTCTTCTATATGGAAGTTGGAAGTTGGAAGTTGGAACCAACTTTGGCTTCTTGATAGCTAATTATTTGGTGTTTGAATAGATGGAAATAATACACCAGCAGCAGAAGACACAGCCATGAATGAATGAGAAAGTGATCATCTCATGAAGATTCTTATTAATTATCTTTTTTTTATTTCTTTTTTTTGTTTCATGATTAAATACCTGCACTGCAAACATATTATGATACAAGCATGCAACTTGCATTCTTTTCTTTTCTTTTTCCAAATGTTTTTAACCCATATTTAAACTAGTTCTCCATTGGGATGAAATGTTCTGCTACTTCCACTTGAACATATTGAACTCGTTTCCGTTTGGTCTTTTTTGGTTTCGATGAAAAAATTTTCAAACCGAGGAAACCAAAAACCGAACCAAAGAACACCCCTACCCAGAAGATTTTACATACCTTGTTAATGTTATAACATACCTTGTCAATGTTATAACGAACTTTTTTGCGAAGAGCATATATGCTAAATAGACAAACCTGCTGTTAAGGCAATGTTTGCGTTAAGCATATCTGTTGATAGGGTTAAACATGACGATGGAGTTATTGTGATCGGTATTTAGATTTGTGGCAGCAAATCTACAATTATCTGGTATAAGTTTAACTCAATAATAAGATACTAACATTATATTACATGAGGTACAAAGACTTGACTACAAACATTATCATCAAACTAATAACCTTTCAACCATCATTAAACACACCCTAATGATTATTTAGGAGGGCAAAACGTGATGACATATCGTGAAGCCCGACACTTGTTAAGACTCGAAGAGTCATCGAAAGCGTAACTATACGCTTTCGGGCATATTGCTTTAAAAAGATGCGCAAATAGTGTTGGTTTACATGTATGGGGGTTAGAGTACGCCCCCGTACAACAATACTTAGGCGACATCATCGCCAGACACGCGCTCTTACACCCGACTACAACGCCCCCAATCTTTACCTCGAGCGCGGATGGACAACACACGTTCAAATCAACCTCACACGACGCCCTACCGCACCCTACACCCCCACCAACCGGCGCCATTGCCACTGGAATATTAAACCCATCCACCAAGCTCACATCATAGAAATGCAAGGGCGAACTCGATGACCCGAATGTCATTTCCACCACCGTGGCTGGCGGTTCACCGCCACTTCCCTTGCAATGCAACTGCCCCGAGCAACCACCGGTCACACACCGACCGGTACCCTTCTCGTCGAAATAACACCCTTGCCTAGCCCATATTCTCCCTGACCATTTCTCCGGTACATTTATGACTACTTCCTCAGCACCACCCAGCCGAAAACCACCGTCTTTCGGGCTCGGGTGGCCCGCACCGCCTTGTAGACCGGGCCATACGTCTTCCCGGCAGTTGTTGACCAGAATCAGCTGCACACCATCTGCAATGAATGATCAAAAGTAGTAAGTAAAACAAGTGGAAACATGTATAAAGATTGTGTTTGAAGAGATTAAGGTTTAACGTACTAGTTGAAGTGAAGAAACATAGGAACATGAAGAGTACGAGAATGAAGGGGGAGTACGATGATATCGCCATATATTGTTGTTGATTCTGCTGTCTGCCAGTTTGATTTATAGAGTGAGTGAGTGAGTGTGTGTGTGTGTCGCTTTCACTTTGTGAAGTCAAAAGGTTGTTGCATAGATGCATTGCTTCCATGAGAGGGTATTTGCATTATCTAAAGTTACAAAAAGAAAAGCTTATCTTATGATAACATGTATAAATAATATTATTATGTTATGTTCTTTAATGTTTTTTACAAGACATTAGATGATGAGAAATCTCAACATCAAATGATTCCTTTAAATATTATTATAGTAGGAGTGTTCATAGAACCGGACGTGAAACTATCATAGTGTTCGGGTTTGAAATCTTTAGTCTGATTTGAGGACGAACCAATTTACATTTACTGGAGCTTCGCTCAAGCTTGATCAAACTGTTTATGTTAGTTTGCTTTTGAAATTGAATTCTAAAAATATAATGCGATAACTTTTCGCGTGCTTGTGCATAGACATGAATATTCGGTTTCAATCCGCTTTGGTTTGAAAATCAATAGTTTGAGTATTGATTTGTGAATTTGCACACTGAATTGAGCATATAAGTAGAGGAGTGTGTACGCCATATATATATTTGTTCTAAAGAACGTATTCTGTAAGAGCATCGAATGTATTTTTTTTCAAAGTGTGTTATTAAAAAATTATAAAAGTGAAAGTAGTGTTTTGTGTTTAAGTTACAAAAGAAAAAGAGGGCGTATGTAGTTTCTTAAATTAATAAGCAAGTGGAGTGTGACAAGTTGCAATTAATTAAACATTGCTACAGAGATAAATAAGCTCTCTAGTCTCTCGTGGCATTTGGGCTTTGGTTGCCACTTAATGTTTCGTTGCACATATATACAAGTCGAGTCTCGTCGTAGAAACTTAGCAAGCAATGATGTGATGACACGTTGACACATGTACATGAGTACGTTCAATACGTGAGGGGTTTAGGTTCATCTATGTACACGGGTTTATGTTACTGTGCTAAAAACAATCACACCATGTGAAATCATGCGTGTGTATGGTTTTAATAGTATAACCACACAAAGTGGTAACTTATGTTTATCTCCACCGAAAAAAGTATGGATTTAAGTCTCACAAAGTAGGTATTATGTGTTCAGCATTTAAAATGATAGTATAACCAACCAATTATATCACAAAATGCATATTATACTGATATTAAAAAGAATAAATCTTAAATTTTTGGTATGATCCTTAAAATAATAATTAATTTTAAGAGTAGATTTCAAATGGATATGTGTTCAGCATTTAAAATGATAGTATAACCAACCAACTATATCACAAAATGCATATTATACTCGTATTAAAAAGAATAAAATTCTTAATTTTATGGTATGATTCTTAAAATAGTAACTAAACATACGCGGTGTGATAAAGTTTAGAGTTACAATCAACCAGACTTGTCTCCGGATTAAATTCAGTCGAACCGTAAATTAACTCGAATTTATACTGTTGAACGAAAACGTATTATATCTGACCCACCTTTTTTGCAAACAAAATTATATCAAAACATAGGCTAAGTCAAAATGTACATAAAAAACACATAGATTATAGTTGTCCCAACTCGTTAACTAAACTTACGTCGACACGTAGAGTGGAAAACATTATATATTTAATCCAACCCATATGTGAATAAAACTTACGTGAAAACGTAAGTGAATGCCAAAATGTAGATTATCTCAAATCGTATATAATAATACTGTGAATCCAAGGATCGCAATCAGGAATTATCAGTGTTGGTTAAAGACAAGTCAACGTTTGCGAAATCAACGTTAACCTGGTTTAATTGTTTGTATTAATTTCAATATCAATAATGATTCAAGATTAAGATGAACACAATGAATGAAACACAATTAATGATTGGACAAATATTCAAACGTATTTCATAAAAAAAATGTTAATGATTACAGTTGAATAAACATTGAATGAACGAATGATATTGATTTTAGTGTTTGATGATGTGACGGCTGTTAGGGTTTTGTTTTGTGTGATTTGATGTGATGTTTGGTTGTAATGTTGTTGATTTGATGTTTCCTGAGGAAGTTGTCTTTGTCGTCTCAGTCGTTCTCGATTCGAAACCTAGAATCCATATTTATAGACAATGACGTTTCTGTTAAGGAAACGTCGGATCTCTTGGGATTTTAATTGTTTCTGTTAAGGAATCATCAGATTTCTTGGGATTCGCATAACTTCCTTGTTGACTTGTAACACTTGTATTGTTTGAATACAAGTGTTTGAATACAAGTGTTTGGACTCCGCAGAAATATTGTCTTCCGTAGTTGATTGTTCTTCCGTAGGAATCTTGTTCTTCCGAAGCAAACTTGTTCTTCCAAAGCAATAGTTCTTCCGTAGCAAACTTGTTCTTTAGATCTAGTTGTTCATCCGCAGAAGATCTTCGGATGTAATTTACTTGTAAGAAACATAACTACGGAAGAACAAAATGTTCATCCGTAGATGTTTCTTACACTTGGTCAACTTTTCAGAAATTCACCAATTATATTGTTTTACATGAAAACATACATAAATCAACATATATATATATATATATACATATATATGGGTTAACCTATACATTTAATGCATACATAATAATGGATTATAAACATTCATTACAGATATTAATTCAAGTTTTAAGCATATACAAAATGTAGATTATCTCAAATCGTATATAATAATACACATGGTAACATTTTATATTTGGTCTGACTCGTACCGACACGTACAAAAAAAAACGAACGTAAGAAATTAGTTATTTTTATAATAAATTGAACCTGTAAACCTAAAACTTCAGAAACTTAAAGAGGTCAAAATAACTGGACAACAAAATTTAAATTAAATAAACAAAATATAATATAATACACTATTATTATTATTTATTTACTATAGAATCGATAAATATATTATCATTATTATTATTTTATTTATAATTTTACTGTTCTTAACTAGGGCTGCAAACAAACTGAGCCGAGCCAAGATGGGTTCGAGCTTTGAGCCGAGCCGGCTCAAAAATTTTAACGAGCTCAAAACACTGGCTCGAGTTTGGCTCGTGAAAAGCTCGAGCCAGCTCGTGAAAAGCTCGAGCCAGCTCGTGAGAAAAGCTCGAGCCAGCTCGTGGCTTGTTCGAGTCGGCTCGATTAATTTTTTTTAATTTTTCACATTAATTTATATGAAAACACAATATAT
>BJCM01207076.1:0-11254 GCA_018326385.1 Flaveria bidentis
ACTACTTTTATAAAATCCAATTTTTTATAATTATTTATAAAAAGGACTAATTTAAAATATTTTATTTCAAAATGTTCAATGTTTTAGAAAATATATGAATTAAATTTTTTTTAATAAAATATATTTTTAAAAACATAGTTTAATTTTAAGAAAAATATAGATGAGAGAAAAATACATCAATTGACTAAATTAGTTTTTATGAAGAGAAAGAAATTATTTGAGTATTTAAATTACATTAATACCCTTTTGGAGGGAAAAAAAATAAGAATGTTTAGAAAAATGACAAGTGTTAAAAAAATAGTTTAAGAATATAACAAGTGACAAAAGAAACATTTTTTTATTAAAATCTATAGATTTGACTTTTTCATTTTCAATGGCAAGGGCAATCCCTTAAAAATATGTATGTTCCCATAATTTAGTGGTCGTCTTATAGTACAAGAAAAATAGCCTCATGCCTTTTCCTATTACGTTATTAGGTCACCAAAATCCTAAAGCTTAAATCTATAAATAATGTAATAGTAAATGAAATCATGGGAATTGGGAACATAAAAAACTTAACATGCATTCTCTCAAATCTCAATTGTCATCCAGAAAAATCATCGAGCTCTCGATCTTCATTCGATCTTTGATTTGCAATTTTGATTTAAAATCATCATAAGTATCATCGGCCACAAATTTCAACATTGATTTTATCATTTGCGTGCATCCCTACATATTGTATCATCGATTTCAATTAGATTGAGTTGATGGGAGAACCATTATGAAGTCTGATTAACTCAATTTAAGTCCGTCATCATTGATTTCACCTTAGTTACGAGTTACAAATCACGATTTCATTATATCATGTCAGGACCTATTGAGGCTAGTTCGACTGTTCAGGTTTGATTCATTGATTTGACCAGGCTTCAAGGCTCCACATTGGTTTTTATTCATTGATTTAGAAGTTTGCCTCGGTTTTATTGTTCGCTATTTCATGTGTTGACTTATTTTAAAATTAGTTTGATTTGAACTTTATTTGGTAATTGTTGCTTTGGTTTGAAGAGTTGATTTAGGAATTATGTTAGATTTGAAAATTTTGGTTTGAGTAATTGATTTAGGGATTAGGATTTACTTAAATTTGATTAGTTGTCACTTTGAATCTTCGAATTACTTTGAATAGTTGACTAATTGTTACAAATTGTTTAGACATTTTTTGATCAAACATGAAATGATTTAAAAAAATTTAGGTTATTACTACTGGTCACATGTCCGAATAAAATATAAGGACTTTTAACTATAAAGTTTAAAAAGAATTACAATTTCATTTTCGCCTTAGGCTTAAAAAAACTTGAGCTATTCCAGTAGAGTTTGCTTATAATCTTTTTGTGAAAGAATCAAGTGTGAATTTATAATAATTATATAAGTGAAATTGTATTTGACAACAAAAATAAAAGTGAAAACATCATTGTGAAATTATCAGTATTAATAATTATTAGCCAATAAATCATAAATTTTATTAAAGTTTAAAACAAATTATAAAAATATGTTGTGTCGCATTTGGTGTCACATAGCAGCCTTTCCAACGTGGGGTAGTTCCTAATAATCAAATTATTTTTGAAGCATGTAAAATGAGTAAAATAAAATCATTTAATTTGATTCAAACGAGAATAACGGCTACCGGCTGGTCGGAGGTCGTGTAGACGGTGGGCCGGTGGCCACTTTAATTTTAGAGAAGATTGCATAACAGTCCTTTGTGTTTGTTCATATTGTATATTGCACCCTCAAGAAATTTAGAATGGGCCTGAATACCCCTGACGTTAGCCACCGTTGGTCAAAACTCAAAACTCAAAAGTACAAATCTAACAAATGTTTTAATTTAATAATTGAGGTTGAATTGTGGGAAAATATGAAAGATGAAGTTGAACCGCATTTAGGATAATTTTTCTATTTCTCTAAATGAGAAATTAACTTTTAATTTCTTGTTATATATTTTGTATTGAAAGTAAGTTAAATTTAAAGATATTTGACATCTATGTATATTTCTCTCGATGCCACAAGTATTTATCTCGGGAAAAATTACCAGAATAGCCAAGTGACTAAGTGTATTTTTAATTATAGTCATTGACCAAATGGTTTTAAAAAATAATTATTGTATCGCCACGTGGCGATACCAAGGCATGTGGTATTGTCCACGTGACAGTCGAATTTTTTTTTGTCCGGAGATTCGCTAGTTGTGTATCGCCGAGACCATTTGTGTATCGCCAGTTGAAAAAAATAAATAATTTCATTTGCCCGGAGATACGTCGGAGATACGACACCAGGTGTGTATCGCCGGCGGTTTTTTATCTAAAAAAATTATTATTCTCAATTATAAAAAATAATATATATTATTATTTGTTGAATTTCTTAATATATAATAAAGATATAAACTGCCTTATCACGTAAAACACAATTTGATAATTAGTCATAAGATTTATAAAAATTGTACAAACATTATCATTTAATATATCAATTAGATGAGTATATGTAGATATACTATAACAAAATCATATAGATTTTTTAAAACAAAAGATGATGAAGAAAGTTTTTTAATTCCTGATATGTAATATTGGCTAGTAAATAAATTATTTGACTATTACATCTAAAATATTAAATTATTAACAGGCTTTTTAGGAAAAAATTTATAAGAAAGAATATAAGAAGATTTTATAGATAGAAAATATTAAATTTGAAACTTAGTTTTAACATATTAATATGAGATAATCATTAATTATAAAAAATACAACTTTGTCATGACTAAAGTTATTTTATGGAATTTTAGAAGTGGGCGATACATATGCATATGTGTATCGCCAGAGATACAAGCAATTAATTAATATTTAAATTTTTAAATACAAGCAAACTTTATTTAATTTAGAATAGAGGGATGTACTTTTTTGTTATTTTGCTATATATTTTACACCAATAAAACTTGACAAAAGTTTTTGAGAATTTTACTCGGTTACCGACGTAATTGTTATTTAACCGTAGTGGTAAACTATTGTATACATTATTATTAAATTTATTTTTATGTTTATATTTTATACTTGTATTAATATATGTATTTTTATTCAGCACGCTGTAATGATTTTATTATAATATTATATGTGATGTTTTCTTTTTCATATTATTTTTTTGGTAATCTAATATTCTAATGGATATTTTTTAATGAATTTCATGCAAATAGATAGAAGAAAATCTATACATAAGTGTTATTTTGATAATTAAATGAAATAATAATTGAAATTAACTACAAGGCGATTTTAAATTTTCTGTTTTAGCGATACCTAATCATCATGTATCGCTAGTAGGCGATATT
Organism: Flaveria bidentis; assembly: GCA_018326385.1. Classification (NCBI taxonomy): domain Eukaryota; kingdom Viridiplantae; phylum Streptophyta; class Magnoliopsida; order Asterales; family Asteraceae; genus Flaveria; species Flaveria bidentis. The sequence goes on from BJCM01207076.1 coordinate 3,338, forward strand.
ATTTTTTTTTTAATTTTTGGGCGATATGCCAGCGATACATCATGTGTACGTATCGCCGGTTGGTTCTTTTTGGCGATATATCATACTTTCGTATCGCTGGTCAGAGATATTGTGCCACTTGGCCATTTGTGATTGATCTGCTATTTTAGTAATTGCATGAGTCAAAGGCTATTACTCAAATCTAGATTGGAATGACCAATCTGGTAATTTTCCCTTTATCTTGTGTCCCTCTGTCCTCTTAGAAGCTAGTACGATGATTAACTGCAGGACCGTTAGAAGGGGTAATGCATTTTACAACACAACAACACAATTGAGGAGAGTTCTTTAGAACACTTAATAGATCAAATAGGGAATTGGTTAACTAGAATAAAAGATGCTAATAACACAAGTAAATGAGAGACAGAACAAGATATCAAAACAACACAAGTATTTGGGTTTCAACAATGTTGTATATTGTTTCTCAAGTTCTATTACAAAGTGTTACAAAGCATAATAAAAGGTTACAAGTACTTGAGATACATATACTACATCCTACAGCCAGCCATACATTGAAGGCCAGCTGGATACATAAGACTAGACAACAATATCAAATGTAGAGTCAATAATGACTATGACATGTCATAGCTCACATCCTAATATATTACAAAAAGGATTAAGTACATAAAGTAGAAAGCTCCGACTCAAGACCTCAATGTACAGTTTCCAAAAGCATGGACCTTTTCACTAACTCATGTAAGTTGGTGACTAAACAAAGTTGCAGTGTAAAGGTGGTCTAGCTTTATGGTAAAGTACATCAGATAAAAGCATGTTCATAAAGGTCTTCAAAAGAAATCTATCTTTACTCTTTGGCTTCAGAAGATTTTACTTTTGGCTTTAGAAGATGTTGGTCTTGGCTTCAGAAGATTTTACACTTAGAATATTTCTAGTGTAAGGTGTAAAACTTCTGAAGCATTTCTACTTTAGTTCTTTGGTGCATGCATGCAAAGAGACTTTGGATGTTTTGAATGTTTTAGTTGCATCAAACTTATTGGAATCCTTACAAACTCCTCCTAGGATGATGCTACCAAAATGTTTGAAGATCTTCATCAGTTGACAGTCCTCATCATGATGATAACCAGACCCTTTTTCATTAGATGGTCAGGATCACTCAGACTTTCATAGTATTTTCTCATCTCAAAGAGATCATGTAAAGGTAGATTGAATAAGTCTTGCCATGTGTAGATATTTTCATCACTTTGATCTCTAATCACATGCCATCTTTCTGGATTAGTTGTGAAGATCCAGGATAAGATGGGTCTCTCAGAAGCAAGAGGAGCCATTTGAATTGGAGTTGATTGAGGTGCCTCTTCATGCACTTCCTCAGTTTGGTCTGACTCACCCTGAGGTATGGAGGTGGTTGGTTTAGACTTCTTCTTCTTCTTTGACGTTGGTCTAGAAGCCATCCTCTTCCTCCTCTTTGATGACTTTAACTGAGAAGACTGGTTTGCAACACCTTGTTGATCAGTCTTGTCTTTCTGAGGCTCAGATTATAAAGCTTGATAAGGCTCAGTAGGAGGTCCGGGTTGTGGCTCAGAAGAAGAGGGAGTTTGACTGGCTGTGGATCAGAAGATGAAGCTTGATAAGGCTCAGCAGGAGGTCCGGGTTGTGTTGTCTCAAAAGGTTCAACCTTAACCTCCACTTCTTGAGGGACCTGACTTGATGGGGAGTGTAAGTCAACAAGCTCTCCTCTTTTGATCTTCTACTTGATTACCCTAATGTGCTCATCCATGGTGGATAGAGGCATAGGGCCAAGTCTCCTTCTGGAGAATCTATAAAGCTTTAAGAAACTCATCATCTTCTGCCTATCAGTAGACTTTTTCATGCTCTTTTGGATGATGGCTCTTTCCTTTGCAGCTTCTTCTCTCATCTTTCTCTTTGTTGTCTTTCTCTCTTTGAGTACTTCAAACTCTATATACTCAAAGGACAAAGGAAGAAGTGCATCTGCCTAATATAGGCTTGTGGCACTTAGCCAGTTGATCATATTAAACCTATCAATTTCTTTGTCTACATGAGGTTCTTGTGGAGCCACAACCTCTTGTTTAGGACTTTCTTTAACTGGTGAAAGGGTAGGAACAAGTTAGTAGAGCCTTTTCAGTCTCTTTTCTTCCTTAATCTAAAGAAGTAATCTTGCATCCTCTACCTCCCTCCTTTTTCTTGACATTTCCATGTTAGCCAATTCATTTAGCTCCTCTAAGGGAGAGATATAATCTCATCAATGTCATAGTTCCTGGTTTGCAGGTAAGTAATCCTGACTGCCCTCAACTCATCATCTTGAGTGTTTGGTCTGGGGGCAGAACTGATTGCAGCTTCCATGAATTCTACAGACCTAGAGGAACTTTCTCCCCTTAGCTTTCTCTTCCTCTCTCTCTCTCTCTCTCTCCTCCTCAATCTCCTTAGGATTTAGAATCCTTTTCCCTTTGTCACCCACAGACCTTTGTGACACAGGGTGGAGAGAGCTTTAGCTTTCATTACTTGGTGTAGCATCTAAGCTCTAGCCAGAGAGAGGTTGTGATACACATTCACCAGCAGGTGCTTCACTGAGGGAATGCATTGATGAAGTAATTGTAGGTGTGATAGGGCTCTCAAGCTCTACCACTAGGCCTTCAATCAAGGTTTCCCCTTTAAAGTAATCTTAGGGTCTACCTCAACATCTAGTTGACCAATAGTATTACCTAGTTGCCTTTGTCTCCTTCTTAGACTAAACTCTTTAGTAATTCTATCTTGAATCCTTTGTGTCAGCCTGTTAGGTTGTCTAGATTGGCTTGGATTGACAAGTGGCATGTTGACAAGGTCACAACCTTTATAGTAGTTCAAAGTCTGAAAATTTAAGACTTCTTGCTGCCCTTGAACTCTTTGAATAATAAGGGCTCTTTTTGCATCATACATCCATCCTATGATGTAATTGAAGTTCCTTGAGGTGGAGGTGACACTGCCCTCGATATACCTTCCTCAAAAATACTCTGAATGAAGGAGTCTATAGAGTCCACATCGATTTGAACTTGAGAAAGTTGCTAAGTATGGACAGTTGCAAGTGAAGATGGTGAGTCCTAAATGTCCATGCTCTATGAAGAACTCCCAGGTTCTGTGTATGTGATGACTTTCATCCCATTTTTGGTAGCATCACCCACTTGCATAGGTGAGCTAGAGGTTAGATCAATCATATTCACAGGTTCTTGTGTTCTTGATTGAGCTCTTCTCAAAGGTCTCCCAGCTAGTTTCTCCCTGAGATAAGATATCTCAAGTTATTGATCATTGACCCTGTTATGCAGGGTAGTCATCTGAGATTCAAGATGACTAACCTTGGAGACTAGGTAGGTGCATGTTGTTGACAATTTTTGCACCTTTAGCCTCATATTCCTGTCATCTTCATCAGAAGAATCATGGAGGGATGAGAGAACTGAACCAAAGTCTTATCTCTCACCACCAGCATGGAGTTCTTGGATACTAGTTATCCTCACTTTACTAAAGGTCTTTATAGAGAAATCTCCCTCATAGCCCATCTGCTGAAAGGAATGATTAACAACTTCCTTTGGGAAGGACAACTCACCTTTTTCATCATCTAGTTGAAGATGATTATTGATGATGGCTTGAGTGATAAAAATTGTCCTCCCCTGCATTGTGGCAGACAGTGCCTTCTCCCTATCCATATTGACCTCTTAGCAGGTCTTTCCAAAATTCAAGCAAGTGATCCTCATAGAGAGTAGGATCAATGGTGAGGGATGTGAAGTAGTTTGATAAAGCCAAAAAATGGCAAATCTTCGAGAAACTATCATCTTTCTCAGAGTTCAACAGAGCAACCTGATTGTGTTGCCTGTGAAGTTGCATGGAGAAATCAAGGTTGTTTCTGAGATTTAGATTGGCCATTTTGAGAAGCTTAAGGGTGAAGGAAGGTGAAGAACAAAGACGGTTTGGGAGAATTTAGGTCAGAGGAATATACAGATGAAGAAGATAGTGAAGGAGGGGGGAGCGTTGGGTTTATATGTGAAAATGATCCGAGACAAAGTTAATGAAAAAATATAAACTTTGAAATCCAGAAGTCGGTAGCACCTTTAAAAAAGTAGTTTGCTTTTGCCCAAAAAGTAGTTTTCTTGAAAGTTCTTGGAAGTCGAGAAATCTTCCGAAGGTAATTTGTCTTCGGAAGTTTGATATAAAGCTTCCGAAACCAAAATGACTTCGGAAGATATTCCTGAGAATTTTGAAAATTTTGCTTCGGAAGAGAATTAAGACGTGAATGCTTTATTCAGTTAAGAATAAAGCTTCTAATAGTTATTTTGCTTTGGAAGAAAATTATCCTTGAAAACATACAAGTGTTTAAGAAAAGATTTAAGCTTCAAAAGACATTTCAAAAATTTCTTCCGAAGGCAATTTTACTTAGAAAGTTGTTTGTTTTAAAGACATAAATTTCTTCTAAAGATAAATCCATATCTTTCGAAGGATAAAAAGATCAATATTTTCAAAATTCTAAAGAATTTCTTCCTTAAAAGATTTTAATACAGAGAAAACAAGAGCATATAAAGGTGATAAAATAGACAAAATAGAACACACACATTTTAAGAAATAATATCAGTTAGTTTTAAGAAAAAGCTGCTCAAAGTTAATCATACCAATAGTTGATATAAGATATTTAACTCTCTGCTAATCAAATACTTTGGTGAAGAAATAAGCATATTATTCATTTGTGTTAACCTTGACTAGTTTAATTAGTCCCTTTTTAAAGTTATCTCTGATAAAATGATACCTGATATTGATGTGTTTTGTCCTTGAGTGCTCCACAGGATTCTCTGTGATAGAGATAGCACTATTGTTGTACATCTGAATGGGAGTCTCCTTGAAGTTTAATCCATAGTCAAGCATCTGATTTTGAATCAAAAGCACTTGAGCACAACATCTTGCGGCAACAATGTATTCAGCTTCAGCAGTTGATGCAGAGACACATGATTGCTTTTTGTATTTCCAGGAGACAACCCTTCCACCAAGAAACTGACATCCCCTTGATGCAGAATTTCCAGTCATATTGTATCCACCATAATCACTATCTCTATATGCATACAGATTAAAGTCAGAATTCTTTGGATACGAAAGGCCAAGTGCTGAGGCACCTTTAAAATATCTTAAAATTCTTTTGACAGTGATAAAATATGACATCTTGGGGTTGGCTTGAGATCTTGCACAAATACATGTGGCAAACATGATATCAGGCCTACTAGCTGTAAGGTACATAATAGACCCAATCATAGCCCTGTAAAGGTGTTCATCCACACACTCCCCCTCAAGGTTAGGCCCAAGGTAGTGGTTTCTTGCTATGGGTGTCTTAGCAATCTTACAATCAGTAATGTTGAACCTCTTATGTATGTCCTTATACTTTGACTGACTTTGAAGATGCCATCTTCAACTTGCTTCACTTGAATTCCCAGAAAGAACTTGAGTTCCCCCATGGCACTCATTTCAAATCTATCCTTCATCAACTTCTCAAAGTCTTTAAAGAGCTTTGGATTAGTTGAACCAAAGATGATGTCATCTACATACACTTGAACTAGCATTAAGTCATTTCCCAGTCCTTTGATGAAGAGAGTTCCATCTATAGTACCCCTTCTGTATCCATGCTTGTAGAGATACTGAGATAGAGTCTCATATCACTTTTTTGGTGCTTGGTACAACCCATAAAGAGCCTTATCAAGCTTGCAGACATAATCAGGATGATGAGGATCTGCAACACCAGGTGGTTGTTTGACATACACATCTTCATCAATCACCCTATACAGTGTAACACCCAGATATTTATTTTGAAGCCGACGAAAGAAGAAAAGAAATAAAGTCCAAAGTTGAGGGACCAAACTCGCCAACGAGAGAAAATTTGGGTATGTGAAGACATATGTAGGGAGAGGGCAGCCATTACCCCCTCCCCACACTCACATTTCAGCCAAACAAAAGAGGAGAAGAGAGAAAGAAGGAAGAAAAGAGGAAGAAAAGTTGGTTTGGGTTGATTCGAGTGAGCAAAATTGTTGAGAAGCGAGCCAAATCGAAGCTCTCCTTGTTGCGGTCATTTGTGTGAGTTCTAGGACCCCTCCTTTAAACGTTTTTGAATGATTTAGGGCTAGAACACATCTGAAAAATCGGGTTTTTATGTGTGTGGGTGTTTGACCCGTTTGTGTATGTGTATGTGTGTGTATGATTCGTTTGAGCCTTCCTTGTAAGCTTGTGTGTGCTTGAATGATGTTGTGGTATACATTCCTAAGGTTTAGGACGGTTGATTTGGACTTAGAATAAGTTTGGATGAGCTTGGAGGTCGAAAATGGCAGATTGGGTTTGGGATGAACTGCATTCTGCATCAGCTAGGGCTAGGCGACCGAATGAAGGCCATACGACCGAATGAGGTACGAATGGGACAATATAGTCCAAGCCGAGGGTAGCAGGGCCATTGGGAGAATGAGATGATCTGAACTAAAGAAGTTGGTGATTGAGGAGTTCTGTCCTCATAGAGAAATGGATAAGGTTGAGAGAGAATTCCTGTAGTTGGAGGCGGGAACCCTAACACACCAGCAGTACACCACAAAGTTCAACGAGATGGCACGTCTGGTGCCGGATCAGGTGACACCTTTGTCTCGAAAGATCAAGAGGTATATTCGGGCTTGCCGGAAGATATTCACAGGCAAATGATCGCCGCCCGACCGAGCACGTTTAGGTCGGCGGTGGATTTGGCGGGGAGACTGTATGATGAGAGAACGATGGTGATCGAAACTGGCATGGGAAAAGGTTTGGTCGGGGTGATGCCTCGACGGGTAACAAGAAGGCACGGGTGGATGACCGCCGTGTCGTCACATCAAGTGCGGGGTCGAAAAGGTATGGCAAGTATGGAAGGGAGCATATTGGGGAATGCAGGTTTGGGTCGAACTTGTGCTTCAAATGTGGGAAGGCGGGGCACATGGCAAAGGACTGTCGTATGGTCCGGTGCTATAACTATGGTGAAGAGGGTCACATTAGTAAGGATTGTAAGAAGCCGAGGGCTGAGGGTTCCGGGGCGAAGAAGACGGGAGGTGAAGGGCCGAGGGGGAGGGCCAGGGCATTCACTATGACTCAGGAGGAAGCTAGGACAGACCCTGATGTTGTGTCCGGTACGTTTCTGGTGAACCAAACTTTAGCTTCTGTGTTATTTGATTTGGGTGCCAGTAAAAGTTTTATTTCTGCTGCTTTCTGTGCTAAGCTGCCTGTTTGTAGTAGACGTGTTGATGTGCCCTTTGATGTAGTAACTACCAAAGGTAAGTCTACCAGGATTTCTGAGATGATAGAGAACTGTGATGTGGAACTTGAGGGTCATAAGTTTCCTGTTAGACCGTTCGTGATGACCTTAGGTGGTTTCGATTTGGTTCTTGGGATGGATTGGTTTGCGGAATCCGAGGATAACATTGTGTGTCTTAAGAAGATGATTCGTTTGATAGTGCCTGACGGGAGTTCGGTAACTGTTTATGGAGATCGGGTCACGACGATCCCGAACGTGATTTCGATGGCGGTGGTGGGAAAGTGTATGAGGCGTGGATGTAGTGCCTACTTGGCTTATGTAAAGGATGTGGATACGCCCGCACCACAACTGTCTGATGTACCGGTTGTGTGTGACTTCCCAGACGTGTTCTCAGAAGACTTACCAGGAGTACCACTTGACACAGAGATTGATTTTTAGATTGATCTGATACCGGGTGCCCAACCTGTTGCCAAGGCACCGTATTGGTTGGCTCCGACGGAGATGAAAGAGCTGATGGAGCAGTTGCAAGAGCTGCTTGATAAGGGGTTCATTAGACCGAGTATCTCTCCTTTGGGTGCTCCGGTCCTGTTTGTGAAGAAGAAAGACGGTAGTATGAGGATGTGCATTGACTACCGCGAGCT
>BJCM01207078.1:0-25672 GCA_018326385.1 Flaveria bidentis
TACAAAAGTTTATGATCTTTCAAAATTGACACTATAATGTTTCTAAAATTTTTTTACCATTTCAGTTTGTGTTTTGAATATCTTAGCTACAATTGTAAAATTTTAATTTTAGCCACCTAAGTAGTTAAGTTTGAATTTTGAACACCTTAGTGCGGGGAAAAAACAACAAAACTCTCACAATGTGGTATATGTAAAGAACTTTTGTTTATTATTATTTTTAAGATGAAACTCGATTATTTTTTTGGTAGGTTATATTAAGTGTAGTTACAGTCGTAGTTTTGCGATGAACCAAACCATTTATTAGTAAACATCTTTGTTATTGGTAACAGTATTATGGTAACCCATATGTGTATTTACTATTATGTTTTGAGATTATTTGAAGTGATTAAAACCGAAGTTAAGCCGCATAGTGAGGGGAGAACAATCAGCGTGAATGAAAAATCCTAGTTAGAATACAAAGTGGATGTTCACATTTAAAAGTAGTAAACAAGTAAATGGGCTTTGATTTGTTGATGGGCTACACTAAAAGAACAATTGGGCTACTAGGAACTGACTAGGGCTGTTCAAGAACCGAACCGAACGTAGTTCCGCTCGAACTCGTTTCAGTTTCAAACCGAGCGGCTCGGTTCGGTTCGAATTTAGAAATTCGAGTGCATTCTTCATGCTCGAACTCGGTTCGGTTTTAAACCAAGCGCTCGGTTTTGCTCGGTTTCGTTTTATATTTAAAGCAAAATTAATAATTTATTCAAAAGTTTTAACTTTCAAGTTCTAAACCGTAGTATTATCACCAATGTTTGTGGAAATGTTCTTTAAGAACCAATTTATATAAAAATCTAACCTCAAGATATCGCGATTAAGAATAAACTGAACAATGTCAGGCTTTGAACAAGGTCGGACTTCGCACTTTGGAGGTGGATTTTCGAAGGTGGGATGCATGATTAGACTATTGTAGGTTTAATTTCCGAAGGTTGGGGTCGCATGTCAGAGTGCTAGAGGTCGGGGGTTACATGTCCGAGTGTTAGAGGTCAGTGCCTCGGCAGTCGGTAAGAAGTTGGGGGATACAGGGGACGACTAGAAAGTGGTGATGGGTGAAATGGTGAAAGGATTTTGAAATGTGAAGTGATAATTTGATTAGAGAGTTAAAGTTTTACATTTAGGGTAGTTGATTTTTTGACTTATTATTTAAAATAGTGGTAAGTGGTAAATAACTAAATAGATTAACAAATATATAATATATAATATATAATATATAATATATAATATATAATATATAAAAACTAAACTAAAAAATAATTCGAGCGAAACCGAGCGAGCGATGAGCAAGCGTACCTTTACTCGTGCTCGGTTCGTTTCCAAACCGAACCGAGCCGTTCAGTTCGTTTACAACCGAGCCAAAATTCGAAAGAGCAAAAATCCAAGCTTTTTTTTAACGAGTTCGAGCGAGTTTTGAACGCCGAGCTATTTGAACAACCCTAGAACCGACAATGGAAAAAAAAGAAAGAAACAGAAGTAGTTTTAAGGGAGTTCTAGACTCCAATCTTATATTTGTTTTCCAAGGAAATGATCACGAGAGGGCAGTTTCTGCGATCAAGAGGAACTAGGGTGTTCTCTATGTGTTCTTGTTAGTTTAATCAAAACCTTATACAATGACTTATTAAGTGATAATGTTTTTCATTTTTATTTATTGTGGAGTGGTTTGTGTGTATGATCATACTTGTGTGTAGTTATTGGATTTGCAAATGTGTTTAGTCTAATTTACAACCGTGACAAAAGAATTTGAATGTGTTTTTATTATTTTACTGATAAATAATTTAAACATGTTTACTGTGATTAGGGTTTGCATGTGTTTAGCTCTTATTTAAGAGAAAAGATTAGTCTTTATCAAATCTATTTTAAGGATCTCATATTGTACCATTTTCATTGGGACAACATCCTAGCATATGTCCCTTTTTGGTCACTAATCATGAGGTCAATACGACCGGATTCCTTTGTCTTATTTTAATATATTATTTTTATAGTGGATGATGGTTGAGATACACTCTAGTTTGCATTCTTTTTCGGTCATGAATCGTGAAGTCAATACAATTTAGTTTTGACAATAACTTAGTTATGTTCTTTTTTGATATTATAAATCATGAAGTCGGTGTTTCATAGGATTATATTCATTTCTGGTCACGAATCATGAAGTCAATACTTCTTCCTGATGTATTCTTTTTCGGTAATTGTGAAGTCAATATAACTGGACTTATTAGTCTTTCAAACCAAACTTTGAAACATGCTATGTTTATATAGCTTTTTCAAATGTGGTAAATAGATCACTTTATACATAATGCTAGCTAATTCAAACCTAATATCTCTCATTTGCTTGTGTGTTTTCATAGTTTGATTTCAATTTAGGTTAATAATAGTTTAATTTAAAAGCAACCAATCATTAAGTTTTAAGTTTAAGAATCAAGCAAAACCGTCTAATTCTAATCACACGCTCCTCATGGTTGCGATACCCTAGCGATCTAGTTTAGTTTGCTTTTTGATTAACTTGATGATGGTCTATGAATAACTTCTCCATCTCCCCACACTTAGACAAATTCACGATGGTGTCCATGTATTTTAGTCATTACCCTTACATCTAATACATTGAGTAATTATGAAAGAATGAACGGTATATGCTAAGTATAAGGTATCAAAGTGTTACATACGGTCGTGTGTTAAAGTACTAAAGTATTATGTAGTCACATTATGGCTAAAGATCCAAAGAATGGCATAGTTTAGCATAACTAAAGATAAAGAATGGCTAAATTAAAGTTAAAAAATAAGCTAAAGCAAAGTATGTTAATAATAAAGTAATAGACACTATTAAAGTACGGATCTTGGGCTCGATGGTGTTCTTTTCATAGTTATTGTAGGTTCCGTAACCCTCGTGGATCTTAAGTTTCTATTATTAACATCTCACTATGTATGTAATCCAAATAACACGAGTTTTGTGTGTAAATAAAGTGAACATACAATCAAACATAATAAGAACATGAAGTTCTTCCTAAAATTTTCTATTAAACTATACAAATGACCTTGAGCCTTATTTATTTATAGTAAATAAAATCAACAATTAATTTCACTTATAATAGCATAAGTGAAATGACCTAATTTCACATCAAGTGAAGTTGACTAATTTCGCTTAAGCTTTACAAAAATCGAACTTTACAAATTTAACTAGCAAAAACAACCATACACGGCAAATAGAACGAAAATATAAAGTACAAACAACCTAGACTATTAACATAGATATTATGCTCCAACAGACTCCCCTTTGACAATAGCTCTAGTTATTGTCTTCGTCTATCAACCGCTCTCCTTCCATTGATATGGTAATCTACTGTTAGCACCAATCTTGTACTTCACGCACATATTCGCAAGCATTTGATATTACACTCCACACTCATTTCTCTCTATTAGATACATGATTCAATTCTTATGTAGAATCTTAAAATCCTTTGAGTCTAAGTTAATAAGACTCAGTGGGTGATAGATTCAAATTAAATGGTTCCTATCATGATCATCAATTACAACTTCCCAAGTTACATTAACTACATGGCAACACCTCAAACTATCAAGGATATGCGATAGAAATTTCCTCAATGGAACAGTCTGCAAACACTGTACTAGTTTGTAGATCATCCGTATCACCAGATTTTTCGTCACAGGATTGATCCTATTATTATCCTTCACTCGTTTATCTTTCTAAGGCTTACCTAATCAAACTCCTTATAAAATTAACCTCCTCTCTGATCGTCTAGCCTATAAATTTGCATGATCATTCTTTTAGTAGTTCAAAAGTCTCGAGAAGCTAAACCATAAAGCTCACACTTAGGTAAAGTTTTAAAAGGTTTGATTTCTCTATGAAAATACTTAGCACCGTCCATGCATTTGGTTGAAAAAAGGTCTAGCTCTCCATCAAAAAACAACTAACTATCCTCCCAACACACATTCCTTTCATCAAATACTTAGACTTTAACTAGGTTTTGGATGTGGTGGTGGTTTGTTATTAAATTATAGCTTCCTCAGATGAATCTTATAATGTTTTGATGTCGACTCGCCAGTTTGTTGAATATTTGTAGTAGGAATGTTTTTAGACTTGGGATGTTCATTTGTTTTAGCACTAACTGTCTCACTCTCGGTCTGTGTTTTAGATAACTTCTCAGCATCCTCAATCATATGTACAAACTAAGTCAGCATATCAATAATCCTCTCACTAATCTCATCTCCTTCACAAGTCTGATGGATGTTTGATGCAAAATTAGCTACATCAACATCAAATTTAATCTCTCCAACATCATCATCTAATAACTCATCACTTAGGTCATCCAAATCTACCAAACACTTAAGCATCTTCACTTCTAGATCTGATGTATGAGTAATCAATTTTTAAATAACATCATTCATAGAAGATAAGACTTGTGTAATCTAAAACTCTGTAACTACCGTAGCCGATATAATCTTTGTTTTTGTGTGAGTCTTTATCCCATCATCTCTATTCACTTTTGTCTTTACATCTCATCCACTATTCCCTTACCCTTCTCCATCATATGTTGTAGTTGTAGTATGCATTGTTGAAGCTTAATGCTCATCACCAACTAATCCTGTCTACTAGCCTCTCCTTGAGTGATAGTTGTAGTATGCATTGCTGAAGCTTAATGCTCATCACCAACTAATACCTCGAGATCATTGCTGTAATCATTCAAATTACATGATCTACAAACCTCCATCTGTGTGTACACATCGGTCCTTACTAGTCTTGTCATTCTCTAAGGATAAATTGATCAAATCTATTCAGAATCTTAATTTGAGCATTATGTCGCTCGACTGTGCTCACCAACAATGCATTAGACAATCTAAAGTAGGATATATCATTAGGCTCCTCCCACGTAAGTGTAAACAACTCTATGACCCGAAGATTGCATAGATGCAATAGACATTTGAAACTCAGTAACAACTGGATCAACTAGAGCTGATGTAAAGATAGAAGCTCAATGAGGTGTATTAGCAAATATGTCATTGAAGAATTTTGAAGTAAATGGGGTATACTCGGAGTGAACCGGAATAGGTGTGGGCGGTGTAGATACAAAAGTAGTCATGATGATACTATGAAATAAATAGGTAGTGATGGTGTGGATAATAGCATAAAGGCCTGATTAGCAGAAATCATCGATGATCAATCAAAAGTCTACTACATCAATAGCATAAATAGCAGGAAGTGAAACAACTAAATGACATCGCACGGGCATCTATTACCTTTTAGGCAGAGAAGGCCCGACATCAACTTCAACATATAGTCAATAGTACATGTCTTCATCAATCAATCTTCTCCTACGAGATAAAGAAGTGAACCCCCCTGATATTCTAGCCATCATCTTTCTCCTCAGCATCAAGTAAAATAGATGACTGAGTGTTTGAGTAAAAGCCTTCTTAGCTAAGGCAATACACGCTAACTCTCTCTCGAGATCATCATTCTCATCATCTCCATCATCATCATCCTCATCATCATCCTCATCATCATCATATGAACTAGTATCATCATCATCATCATTAGCATCATCAGAAACTAAACGTATCAAGGATATAATTAGAACTGAAGTTTCATAGTTGCCCTAGTCTAAGAGATCATTTTTTAATATATTTAAAACTGTGAGAAGTTATTAATACCATAAGTTCCCAACTATCATGCAGAAAGACACAATATAAGTACATGCATAAGGTATCTCCATTGACCCGAGAGATAACACTTCAGATCTACGTGTAAGCTATAGGCCTTGAGTCATTCATCTGCTGAAAGCATCCATATAGTAATGTGGATGGAAACTCTAGTCGATCCTTAGAGCTATCAACAAAGCTTAGCTTTCGGCAAATACCATCCTTTATAGTCCATATTCCAATCCAAGAATACTAACTATAAAGGGTGGAGGTTCTAATCGATCATCATACTGAGTAGACTTCCAAAAATCTATAATGTGTTGCCAAGAGATAACAAAAAGCTCAGATATACCATAAAATATCCTCAATCACTATAAATATGTCAAAATCTCTCTAAGATCAGCAACACCAGGATAATCATCATTAGTAATAGCCACAATGTTATGTTTTGGCTTAATGTTCCAAATTATATATGCACAAACTGTGACAACCCTAAAAATAAGGTTAGGCAAATCAATAAATAAATAAAATTTTCATACATATTAATCATTATTTGACTAACCCCATATATATTATATGTGTTTATATATATATATATATATATATATATATATATATATATATATATATATATGTTGTACGTATGCATGGTTGCATGTATGCACAAATTTTACGTGCACATGTATTTATGTGTATAAGTTCTGATATCAAGTATTACATGATCAAGTATCTTATCTTTATGGCATCCAACTAAACCAAAATACAACCCAATCAAACACCACAATACAACATCAAAGAAAACTTAGTATAAAAAAACAATCTAAGCAAACCTTATACACTCAAACCTCAACTTAAGCACCACCTAAACTCTAGTCTTGGTTCCTTTAAAATAAGCAAACCCGATTATGCATACTAAACCTTAGTTAACCATACATTAATAACTTGATAATTCACATCCTCCATTACTTGACACCTAGCATCACCAAGATACCAAGGATGTCTACAAAGAAGGTAGTAGAAGCGATGCATAAAAAGAAGATCAATACCAATAAAAGCAATAATATTCTAAACACTACTAGATTATGTTATAATACAACTTCCATTATTCTTGATTGAAAATAAATTTTGAAAATCAATCAAAGTCAAATATTTTAGAGTAAGTCTGTGTAAAAAGCATGTTCACAATCTTTGAGGAGTGAAAAGAGACTTTGCGAATAAAAGGAAACAAAACAGTAACTTTATAGGAAAGTTCGGAGTTTAAAAAGTTTTGGAAGTACCCTAAAACATAAGGTACTTATAAGGAAATTGCTTAAATCAGTTACAAACAAGTTTATACCAATCATGACATCCTATGAGCAAGATCAAAAAATTTTCAAAATGACTTTTAAAGAAGTCATAAGAAGAATAATAGTGTTTGAATAACATAATAAAATTCAAGATGAAGCGAAGGACAATTATTAAAATAAACTTATTATGGCAAATTCAAGTGATCAAGGTTGTGGTAGATGATGAGGTAGAAATGTAAGGAGAAATGTAACACCCGGAAATTAAATAAAGAGAAAAAGTGAAGAAAAATAAAGAAATGTAAAATAACCCAAGTTGAGGGGTTAAAGTTGTATATGGGATAAGTTTTATAATATTTTGTACGAAAGTGGGTGTGGCCTCCCACACCCATGTTCCATCAACTTTTTCATTCGATTTGAGAGAGAGAGCGCAATCCTCTTGGGCTTTAGAGAGAAGAAAAAGAAGTTGATTTAAGATTAGTTTTCTAGTGTTTTGTGTTGATCTTGGCCGAATTTTCAGCCTCAGGTATGTGCTTATGTGTTTATGTGTGTTCAGTTGTGTGTATTTGGTTTGTCTAGGTGTTTGAACTCATTGAGCATTTGGGTTTGAAGAAATCTTACTTGAAAGCTGCAAGAGGTGAGTTCTAGTTCCCTATTTTAAAATGTTTTAACTTATTTTGGAGGCTGGAAATGCATGTTGTAAGTTTTTATTTATGTTGGGTGTGTACCCTTACATTTGTATGTGTGCCCTGTTGGGTGGGTTTATGATTTAGGAAGATTTTGATTATGTTTATGATTTATGCTTGTTTATGATACTTAGTATGTTAGAACTAGGCTTGGAACATGTGAGAATAATGAAGTGGGGGTCTAAAATCGTTTTAAGTTAGAAAAAAGTTAGCTATGCGCCTAAGGTTCATGCGCCCCAATCGTTCTCATGCGCCCCAATCGTTCTCATGCGCCCCAATCGTTCTCATGCGCTTAGGATTCTGCCCAGAAGCCTAAATGTTGGCCATGTGCCCAAATAGTGCCTATTCGCCCAAGTTTTTCCCATACGCCTAAGTGTTCCCATGCGCCTAAGCAGACATGCACCCACATAGTGGCCATGCCCCTGCATAGTGCATATGCGCTTAATGCCTTAGAATATATTCTGAAACTTCTGAGAAAAATGATTTTTTGGCCACGACTTGGAATGTTTCTAGTGTGATGTATGGTGATGTATGTTGCTGATATGGTGCATTTATTTGATGTGTTTCTTTATGTTCCTTATTACGTATTATTATGTGGCTTTACGTGATGTGATTATGCTTATGAATGTAAAGTATTGTCTTAATAAAGTGAAACATTTAAGATAATGAAAGTGGAACCTAATGAATGAACGAATGAAAGTCTTGCAAGCAAATGTAAGGAGTTTCACTGCTCCATACGTGTAATATGGGATCCTTGTCGCTTAACCCTAAATAAGTTGGCTTTATGCCCATAACAGGATCTGGATAGATGTGAAGAATACTATAAAGTGCGAAATGTACGAAACGTGTGATACGAACGAAATGTATGACGATGGAACATAACAATGTTATTATCTATGTGTATGTACAATGTATGATTATGTGTGAAAGTAAAAAAAATGTTTTAACGAATGGAAGATAATATTTATTTTTTTATAAAACTAGAATTCACTCAGCAACGCTGACTTTTATGCATTCTCAATTGGCAGGTAAATATTGTTGGGATGATACGAGAGTGAAACTACTTGGCGAATAAAGACTAGCATCCATTTTATGTATAAATGAGATTTTTGCGTTGTAATGCGGTAGATGATGTTTTGTAATTTTAACAATGATGTATTATTTTGAAAAAGTAATTATTAATATATGTCTACACTACATTTAGTAAATGATAATTCGTTTTAAATATTATGTGCGATAAATATCTAACTATGAGCGTTCCGGGATCGGGGCCCTATAAGAAAGTGGATACGGAAGAGGTATGGGTTGAGAAAATAAAGGCAAAAGCCAGTTTATATATTACGAATGTAGGGAATCCTATTATTTTGCAAACGAACGCATTAAATGGAAGGACGACGAGAATATAAGGCTTTTAATTCATATTAGGTATGTACTTATTAGTGGGTCACTATATAATTTGTGGGCTGTAATATAGTTTAGGTCTGTAAATAGAATTAATTTGAGTTCGGAATTTAACCGATCGGAACTTCATTCCCAAAATAAGAATGCAGTCTGTAATCAAACATGTATGTATCATTCTTCCACCGAATGAATTGTTGTTCATATATACATCTCAAATCTAATTGTTCTACAAGTTTGATTTGTGATGATTTGAATATCGTGATGTTGAGAATGTCTCCACCGATTAAGAAATCTTCTGATGTTCTTGGGATCCATTGTACCAACGATGGCATTAGAGCAAGGCAGAAGAATTGAACCTATGGTTCAGAACCCTTTGCCAATTCGATTTACTCATCCTGGTACTTGTTTGAATGAAGCCCAGTGTTCAAACAAAGAAGAACAGAAAAGGGTTGGAAGAAATTTGGCAAGGCTACGGTTGGGTTCGACCTAGAGAAAACCATGGAGAAAGAAGCAGGTTTTGGATTCAAAGAAATCGATGGCAACAAAGTCCTTGAGTAGGGAAAAGGGCCCAAATGGAGGATCAAATGGTTGCAAAACGTCAAGAATGATTATATAAAGAATCTGGTGCTCCAATTGCAAACGCCATGGACATTTTGCATCTAATTGTACAAGTAAGTACCAATGGGCATAGTGGTTTAAAGGGAGATGGAAGGTTTTGTCTCTCTGGAGGTGAAAGGTTCAAACCTTAGCAGCGATTAATTATTACTAACTTGGTGTTACTAACTTGTACAAGTAAATGCAATAAATTTCATATTAAAACAATGGTTTTCCAAAATATGAACAGCCCTTTGATTTCTTGGTAACTGGAACAAATTACGTTAGATATTTGGGTCGTTAATTTGTCATTTGACAAACACGTGACTAGTAATAAAAAGTTGTTTACCAAATTCAAAGATGGCTTCACCATTGTAGTTAGAACTCATAAAAATGAGATCCTAACTTCACAAGGAGTTGGTGAAATTGAATTGTATTTGAACAATCAAAATAGAACAATTCCTAGCGTCTTGTACATAGCCACCTTGGGTAAAAATGTTTCGAGTCTAACTCAATTAATTAACCAAGGTTTTAATGTCACTTTTGATGATGATACTTGTTTTGTGATGATTTTATTGAAAATCTTTACAAAACCTTGGATCATGATGATACTTGTTTGATGGTGATGACACTTGTGAATTATTGGAAGAAACAAAAAGCAACTCAAATGTCTCTAAGTTGTTAGACGCGGATCATGATGATTTTATTGAAAATCTTTACAAAACCTTGGATCCGCAAACAGTTTATGAACTTGAATAAAACAAAGTTGAATCATATTTCCAAGGATCTTATGATCAAACATATTTTAGTGCTTTATGGATTATGGAATAACTATTGATAATAGTGATCCAAATAAATATGGGTATCCTTCCTTGATACTTTAAAATTTTCCAAGTATGCTATGTCAAATAAGAAATACTTGAGGGGACAATTTGTCAAATGTGTAAAGTGGTTCTATGATGAACACTTTAGGCAATACACTAAAAAATATCACCCGGTTTTACCAAATGGTACTTCCATTGATTTGTTTGATTTATACATGTTTGTTGATCAAATGGGAGGAGATAAAAAGATATCTAATGATGGAAAGTGGCCTGAAGTTGCAAGCAAACTAGGCTTGAATGCAATTTTAGGTGTAAACTTGAATATTACTTATCAAAGATATGTGGATTTAATGATTTGGATGTATGAGAAAGAAAAGAATAAAGGAAAAGTGGTTGGTGAAACAAGCAACAAATACGAAGTGGCAATTGTCAAAGATGTTGTTCAAGAAGTCAAAGATGAGGTGAAAGTTGATGATGAAACAAAGGTTGAAATTGGTCCTATTGAAGAAGAAAATGATCAAGATTTGGATGGCAACCATGAGAAAGAAAATGGTGAAATACAAGATGCAAAGGTGAACTTTGAAGATAATTTGCAAGATCTTGATGACGAACTAATGTTGCAAAAGATGGATGATGCTAGCTTTGAAGACACCATTGACTTTGACATGCTCGAAGATATTGAAAGCTTGGCTGATTTCACGTGTCTCGTCAATGATGAAGACAACTCAAACTTAATTGAAAATTGAATCACCCAATCGTGAATTAAGAGGGAGCATTGGGCTTTTAATTCATATTGGGTATGTACTTATTAGTGGGTCATTTTATAATAAAGTTAGGTCTATAAAAATTGAATTAATAGGAGACTGCCAAATTGAGATCGGAATCAACCGATCGAAACCGCTGCATTTCCTTGTTCTATATAAGAATGCAGTCTGTAATCAAACGTGTATGTATCATTCTTCCATTGAATGAATTGTTGTTCATATATACATCTCAAATCTATTTGTTCTACAAGTTTGACTTGTGTTGATTTGAATATCGTTGTGTCAAGTATCTCTCCACCGATCAAGAAATCTTCTGATGTTCTTGGGATCCATTGTACCAACAGAGAAATACAAACAAGAAGAATACAATCTCATCTATGATGAGGAGCAAACACTACTATGAAGGCATGTCAAGAAAGTTTAACATATTTCTTAAACTATATTTAGTTTAATGATGCGAAGTTACATACCCTTCAACCAATTGGCTGAACAAAATTTCATAATCATAACAAAATTCTACAAATTTATCAATACTAATGATTCTTGTTCATCATATTTTTTTATCTCTAGTTACCAGTATCTCTTAGGGTCAACTAACCTTGAAATATATGGCAACTATTGCGTTTTATTTTGCTGTACCAAAAACGAATTTTATTGCTGAAAAATGAGGTGTTTTTTTTTGTTAATTGTTATAAATGGATTGATATTACACCTGAAAGGTTATGCATTGGGTTGTGGTTTTGTCATCGCATATATTTCAATAGCATTTAGAAATTTACCTTTGCTGAGTACTTAATAGCAAAAGAAACAAAGTACAATGACAATATAAAGGTAGAAATAACAAAGACAATAATAAAAAGTGAGTTTTCTTGAGCTTGTAGTCCTTGGGGTGTATATGTCAAGCATGGTGATGCTTCTGAGTTGAACCGTTGCCATGCCCATAGATGAACCTTGCCGATCCCTCGGTGTACACGTGTGTTTCATCATCCAACCTGCAAACATTCGTTGAACCACGCTATCACTTGCTGAATATCAAATTGGTAATAAGGTTGATAAAACACTTAAGCTCTTACGATTTTCTAACTGCTTTGCTCAAAGTAGAAGCCGAAACGAATGTTTTGCCATCAAGGTATCTATTCTCGCCATTGAGCCTTTGTTTCATTCTCAAGTCCAATTCATCTGGTGTCAGTGTGATTGGGGAGTCTGATGCCTGTGGTCAAGTTAAATGGATACATGATCAACTAGCTTCAACGGCCGGATTAATATGTAAGTAAAATTATTTAGTGGATTACCATGACCCATCCCCACATGTCAGCATAAGAAGGAATGTGAGCAGAATATGGCACAACATCTGTTTAACATTTGGGGCCACATTAATAACTTATATTAAGGAATGGTGGTTTGTAAACTGTAAGTGAAGTAAATGATGAAACATACATTTGAACACCTGCTTGAGAGTGTTGAAAATGCATGAAAATACTTCTGTATGGCTAAAAACACCAGCTGGTCCAGCCTGCACAAAAATCAAAAGCTGTTACCTTCATATATGTACTAATACTTCCCTGTTTTTACATAAAATCTTTGGTTCAGGTGCAACTTTTGACGTGTTACAACGGGTGGGTTGGTGAACCATGAGTGCCTGTAAACTTTACGAACATGTTAAGCCATCAACCAACTAATGCGTTTTTATTAATATATTTTCTTTATATATAAATAACTATAGTGTAAAAACGGTTGTTGGTAACTTTTTCTTGGTTAAGTTAATCTTTTTCCATTAGAGTTAGAATTTTTTTACGAAAACTCTGCATTTCTGACCCGTCTCAAATTCGTGTAAACTTACAATAACTTTTTTTGTTTGCTAGGTATATGTTCTGTTTACCTGTGTAACAAAAATACCACCCTGCAAGAGTTTTGGTTTAACAATGAGTTCATAGAAGTTCTTGGTGTAGAGCTGGTAACATGGGCCTCCTTCGATGGGGTCTGCGAGGTCCCCTACGATCACGTCGTATTTATCTTCTCTCTTCTCTAGTTCCGCCCTGCAACATATAATATTTTCATCAGGTTACTAGCATTTTCACTCATGAATCATATATATATATATATATATATATGGTATACAATCAATAAATATTTTAAACCTTGCATCGTTGATTATGAGCTCGAGTCTAGGATCGCAGAAAGCTTCACGATTAACCGCCAAATAAGACTTGCAAAATTCCACCACTTCCTGCTCATAAAATAAGAGTAATTGTGTTAGAATAATCTATATAGAAAATGAAATATTGAGATGAAGGAATTAAGGACGTCACCTCATCAATGTCACACATGACAACTTTTTCCAGTGTTTTGTGCCTAAGTAGTTCCCTTGCAGTAGAACCCTCACCTCCACCCATAACAAATACAGTCTTGGGACTGAACAAAATACCCACACCAATTTACTTATCATAAATAAACTAAACTTTTAGTTTAACATGTGATTTATAATTGAAAAATATCGCGAGTAGTACGTACTTTGGGTGATGTAGAAGTGGCGGATGAACAAGCGATTCATGGTAGATGAATTCATCTATCTCGGCGCTCTGCAACTTTCCGTCGATCACTAGAGCCTGTGATACGAATCAGCAGTTATTTGCATGGTTTGAGTATTATAAAAATAAATAAAACAAACAAATAAAAAGAGTAAAAGGGGTACCTTCCCAAAGGGTTTGGTGTCCAAAAGTTGTATATCTTGAAACTGAGTTGCTCCAGTGTGAAGGATACTGCATAAAAAATATAAACAGATATTACTGAACGTGCAAAAAGATCTTGTCTCAACTTTTTCCTATACAAAAACTTTTAGCAAAAAGGCAGTATGCCTTGAACCATTTTATATACCTTTCAATGCTCATAAAATATTACAAAAAAAACAACAACCAAAATATATATAAAAAAACAACCAAAATATATATAAAAAAACAACCAAAATATACATAAAAAAACAACCAAAATATATATATAAAAAAAACAAACCTGTTTAGAGCAAAACACCATCTTAAATTCTCTTCAATCTCCTCCTCATACCAACAGCTTTTCCTTTGAAAATACGCGTTCCCATTCCCAGTCGCGTTACCATTTGCGATACCATTCGTGGCACCATTTGAACAAGAAATATCACCCATTTATGTATAATATTATGAGAGAGGATGTAGAGATGAATTAATGTGGGGGTGTTGGATATGCATGAGGAATAAGAGTGTTTAGTTTATATAAGCAAGTGAAGAGATGATGGTAGTGGTTGTGGTGGTGATAATGGAACTTGATTGAAAGGGAGGGATGCCAAAATCCTCATTGATTTCCCCAAAACCATCAAAACTTGCTTTCTTCGCGTGGCCGGCGTGCATTCTTTTTATTTATTACTTCCAACTTTTTTACATACAAATCCAAATATCTTTCTACAAACCCCTTCCAAAAATGACCAACATATTTATCGTGGTTTTGCTAGTTCCTATTAAGTATTTATGGTGTTTGGAATAATATTCTTAGCTGTAAAGTTTTCATAAAATATTCAAAGCAAATGATATTGTTTCTAGACGTCAGGATGGATGTTCCAACTCTCATTACCTCTCTAATTCTTTGTATCATTTATTTACATTTTAAAAATCACATAACATAACATAACATTCCCTTTAAGCATTTATAAAACATGAACAAATCAAAGTTTAAAATAGCATTTTATGCATCCATTAGAATTATCGACTCACCAACTAAGATACCACTAAAAAATTCTTTTAACTCGTTAAGTCTATACTTTTCTACTCTCTAAATTATCTATTATTTAACACATTACGAATAAGTTGGAATTTAAAATTTTTATGACTCGTTCAACTCCGAGGATGAAGAAACAAATACATGTAAGCGTATTTAGAGTTTTTGACTACGGTGGTTTCTTTGTTGATAATCATCCAACATTCTCCCGGAAATGTTCCGAAGAAGGTATTGAATGGGCAGTTACCTATTGTTATTGATCGTTGATCAATTGTTGATGAATATTAAGTTCTTTGAAACCACTTTAAATGTGCGGGGTTGTTAGATTTTTACTTCTCTATAAAAATGCACTTCTTTAATACGATAACTAGCATACAAGAATGTTTCTGTTTTAGTTAACAAGTATAAATACGCTTGAGAGAACATCACATGAACTTTTGCAGCAATTTTGTAATGGTGTTATTAGTTTGTTTCAAAGGAATAGCCTCATTAGACCGGTTTACAACAACATACAACTATTATACGATACACATGAGAAGGGTCATGGTTTTCTGGGGATATTCAACGAGCAACGATAGTTAAAACATTGTTTTACCCACCGGACAAGAATCTAAAATGCCAACGATTCAAGAAAGCACGAGAAGGTAAGAAAGGACATTAAACAAGCTTTTGGAATCTTAAAAGGTAAAGGGAATATACTTGAACAACCAACAAAACAACTACATCCATGAAGAACTAGAACAACTACGTATTGTATATCATCTTACATAATATGATTATAAAGAGTGACGAGCCAACGATGTTTCCGGATTACTTTTATGTATACAATCAAACACAACCAAGGATACATTCAAGCAGATCTTATCGAGCATTTAAAGAATTTGTATTAATTAAACCAACCAAATCTTATTATAGAAAACAATCTGATTAAAAAGAGGCCTTGCTAGTAACTGTGGTTGCGCTTGCGGTGATCCTTTGGCCGGACCCCGTATACTATAAGTATAGCAAGAGAAAGGGAGACTACACATGAGGATACAATAGTCAACTCTTAACATGCCGATGAACGTATCACCCTAGAGTCTATTGATAGAGAAGTACGTTATTGATCAGGTTTTACATGTTATACAGGAAACCATGGTGTCCATCATCACTGAAGCATTAAAGTCTTTGACTAAAGAATAAGTGTTGGATAAGTAACTAAGAGCATTCACAATCCATTCCTTATATTTTCTATATAATTATACTAAAAATTATTATTTTTTCTTTCATTTTTTCAACTTTATTATTATTTTTTTTCTCTCATCTACTTACGACCACTTAAAATATATTAAAAATATTATAGGGTTTTAAACAGTGTTTCCCTAAAATAGAGATTGAACGGTAAATTTTCCATATCTTTTACTCACCACTTATAACCATACCAAATAATATAAGAAACACACTCACAAAAATATAGAAAACAGGTTATGAATGCTCTAATGCTAGCAAAAGGGGAAAAAAAACAAAGAAAGGGAAGTTACAAAGCTATGTCGGAAAACAACCTTACCACAAAAATAACTTGTAATATACTAATGTAATTCTATGTAACTAAATCCGATTTTCTTACACACTACTAGGCTTATTAAAGCCTATTAATCTACTAGTAATCATATTCGTATCTTTAACAATAAACACTACTTGTTATGACTTAATTTAAGTTTCTATAACCAAATCCAATTCATCCGTATATTTTCTACATAAACTACATAACCTACCATGCCTAAACTCTAAACCCTCTACCTACTTAGAGCATTCGTAGTAGATTCCTTATTTTTCATATTAGTTATGCCTTATATTATAAGGATTATTGTTAGTGTTTGTGAGTGAAGAAGATAGAAAAATTATGAGAATTATACCATAATTCTTCATATTCTTGGAAACATAATATACCCATATAAGTTTTTTTAATATTTTTAAAAATGGTTGTGAATGGATGAAAGAGAAAAATTAATGATAAAAATATTAAAAAACTCTAAAAAGTATTATTTAATTAAAAAATATAAAAGAAAAAATAGTGTTTTTAATGTAAAATTGGAGATGAAAAACCTACTATGAATTCTATTAAGTAACAAAATTTCCTTTTGTATATGAAAATACAAATTAACTTTGTACTTAACATTTATTTTAATCAGAAATCCTTCACAAGCGATACCCTTTTTCATCATTTGTACATTAAGTTAACATTTATAAGAGCATTCACGGCATTCATTTATAATAGTATTCACAGCCAATGCTTTATAATTATATGAGTGTGAGTTTTTAAATTATATGTGATGGTTTTGAGTGGTTGTGAGCGGGGGAAAGAAAAAATACTACTGTTCATCTGTAAATTTAAGAATTTATTGTTAAACCCTTATAATTTTTTTAATATTTTTTAAAGTGGTTGTGAGTGAAAGAGAAAGAAAATGTTATGAAAAAAGTATAAAAATATATTATTTAATTGATAGAAAAAAGAAGAAATTGTTGTTTTTAGTGTAACTATATGAATAACAATAAAGAATGAGACGTGAATGCTCTAAGTAAAAAAATAAAGAAATTTTTTATTGTATGTTTCACTCAAACAAAACTGTATTTTTTATGAAATATTCCTTTGGCAATATATTTTACAACACGTGCTCGTTCTATCGGTGAAAATTCTATCACGAATCTTAGTGAAGCTCTAATGGCAATAGTCACAATCATCTGTAAGAATTTTTTTTATTGATGGTCACTAAGTGGCTTTGGTAGGAGACCCATCACCCACACTTTTTCTTTTGTGGGAGTATCACCAATTAGTTATTAGTCTCCTTCCCCACAAAGGTCTCTCCTTTGGTGAGAATTATGCGTTTTGTAGTGGTTATACATTTTGTGAATGTTAAAGAAAAACAGATAGAAATATCAAGCAGATAGTCTTTTCTGACATAATATCCATTTTCATGAAAAGGCAAATAAAGCATTTCGTCTCATACTACATGATCGAAAACAACCCGCAAATGAATTTGACTTCAGTGCATTTATTTATGAACCAAGAAAGTTTAGCTTTATTATGCAAGATACAAAATATAGAGGTTTTTACAAAAATCCTAGATCAAATACCCGAACAAAAACCTAAATTTCCGATAAGAATTATCTGAAATATTAGATGTTCGAACTCTAAAATCCATAATTTTAATTTCGAAATCAGATTTTTAATTATCTCGAAAAAGTTCGAATATTTCATATATATGAATGCCCAAAATATTTTATTCAGTTTTTTTATTGAATAGATTTATTAGAGACTAATATATTTGAAGTTAATGCCTTAATTATGTTACTATTCCTTTCCAACTTGCATATTCCTAATAGCAATTCTCATGTACTAATTTTTATTAGATAGAGAAGAAATCTTAGTTCGAAGGTAAGTAGTTTTCTTTCACAAAACTGTTTTCACTTCCTTATAGAAAGTAGGCTGCTACCTAAATCATTAGCAAGCAAATGACATCGTCCTATCTTAAGCAGCTTACTACTCACTAAAGTATATGTGAGAAACCAAGCTATTTCAATCCCGTGGGATGCAAAAGCAACTGTTTAAATATAATCCAGAGCTGGACGCACACCATCTTAAGTAATAGAACTCCCAGTTGTGTTACTATGCCAATCTAGAGTTTAAGCCAGATCTTTCATTTTATGTAACTTGATAAACAATTATATATTTTAAAGGATATAAAATTTTATAAATCTTGTGACATTTTATGTATGTTTTTGACACTACATAATTTAATTATATCATGTTTGCTTTAAAAAATAGATATCCAATTTAGTACTGTATTCAAATTGAATATTTCAGATACGGGTTCCAATATTGAAATTACCTATCTATTATTTCGGATATATAAAGTTTTTATGTTCAGATATTTAAAATTTTGGATTTTCAAATTTGAATGCCAATCAAAATGTTTTTTAGTTATTCAATATTTTAGTTTCGCTAAATGATTCTGGCATATTAGAATATTAAATTACACACGTGTAAGTGTAAGTCGTATGTATGTGACTAGTTTGTGTTAAATATTTTAGTGTAATTTGATTAACTAGTTGATCAATATCATTCACTACTAGAAAACTATTAAATTTACGACAACTATTTTCGACAACTATTTGCGACAAAACAAATTTTGTCGCAAAAACTGACGATTTTCTGACGATATTGCGACAAAAAACAAACCCTAAAATTTACATCCAATTCCGAAAAGTTAACAACCACATTCTGTTTAAGATATTTTGACGATAATTTGTTGCAGTTTTCCATCAGTTTTTCGACAAAAACCTGTAGAACGTTGATAATTAATATTATTATTGTTTAATAATATTGTTATTCTCACTAGTAATAATAGTATATTTATTTAATGTTATTATTATTCATATTAGTTTTATAAAAATATCAATCTAAATTAAAATAAGAAAAAAATAAGAGTAAAATATCATTTTCATCCCTAACGTTTTATTAAATTTACCATTTCAATTCAAAAACTTTTTTTTTGTCATTTCAGTCACCGTGGTTTACCAAATGTTGTCATTTCCATCCACTACACTAACTTCGTTAAGTTCTACATTAAATATGAGTGTATTTTAGTTTTTTTTAACACCCAAATTATCCAATTAAAACAAATTCAATCAATAAAATATTCAATTAAAACTAAAAAGAAAATTATGAAGCAACTAGTGAGACTAGACGCTTCAATTTAAAAGTTTTGATTAACGCTAACTAGTTTAGAAACATGTTGTATGAAAAAGTTAAATAATAATTATTTAGTAATATAAAAAATTAAAAAATAACTTTTTGAGATAAAATATGCTTAAAGTTACATATAATTAACCATTAATTAATTAAACTGTTAGGACCATGTACAGACGGAGTACTAACTGATTATGCATGTATACCTAATCAAATAGTGCAGAATCCTATTTGATTGATGATCCAATCAGTGAGAACGCAGTTTCGATCAATTTAAAGATTAATGAAACGTTAAGAACGATTAGAACACGATCAACTGCGAACTATGAAGTTAGAACAGGTTCTCTGGAGTCTCTGGACGGCTAGGGTACGTATGTGAGTCGAAATTCTTGAAGTGTTGCGTTTATCCACGAATTAGGTGGTATTTATAGGTTAGGGTTTGTCAATCATACGACTGAACCTTAGCATGGTTCAGTCGTGTGACTGAAGCATGTGATTGATCCATACGCATGACTGAAAGTTCAGTCGTGCAACTGAGCCAATCTTATGTCTCAATCGTGCGACTGATCCAGTCTCCTGGTTCAGTCGTGCGACTGGTCCATTAGCATGAAGTATTCATGCGTATGTTCCATTAGCATGGTCCATTCGCATGAAGACTTCATACGATTAAGTTTGAACATGTTTCTCAATCATTATTGACTAAGAACTATGTAAACAACAACAAACCTATATAGTTAGTTCAATATGCGTTATTACACAATAAACAATGAAACATTAAACATTATAAGCATTAATCACATATTGCATTTAATTCAACTCATTCATTACACATATGTAAGACATGAAAGACATTTTACATTAAGCTCCTAAACTAGGTACATATATATCAACAAATTCCCCCTTGGACCTAGTTTACATTAGTGTCTAACATTCTTTATTAGCTCCTCAAATTTCTTGTACATTTCCTCTCTAGTAACTCCTGCATGTATCTCGAATGCAAAGCAGAGTCGTATAACGTTCTGGAACTGGAGGGCTTGTACTATATCTTGCGAGTCATAGAATAGTGGTCACTTGTATAATGTATAGACATCGTCGGCAGACAAGTTGGCTAGCCACATAGGGTCGAACACTCGGATGGTTTCCATTTTGCTCTCTCTCTATAGAACTATGACCACTTCACATGTTCTCCAATCGTAATACCACCATTTAAAGTGTGGAGTGAAGTCCTGTGGCATTTTACGTAAGGGAATCTTAGACATAGTGCGTGGAGGACTCCACTTCAGCACCAACTTTGGCTTTCCAGATATCGGGTCCACTTCAGACCTTCGGATGTACCTCTTCGGTTGTTGAGGTCTGAAGTTTACCCACCTGGTGTGGTATTCTTTCCTTAGTGCAGCCTCAAACCAGCCTAACCTTTTCCTCGGATCAGCATATAACAAATTTAGGCGTGCCAGCTGGTTGAACTCAAAACCAGGGAGAGTCTTCAGATCGTGTGGGAATCTAAAGTATTC
The DNA here is from genome assembly GCA_018326385.1 of Flaveria bidentis. Taxonomy (NCBI): domain Eukaryota; kingdom Viridiplantae; phylum Streptophyta; class Magnoliopsida; order Asterales; family Asteraceae; genus Flaveria; species Flaveria bidentis. The sequence goes on from BJCM01207078.1 coordinate 21,222, forward strand.
TATATCCTTCTCCCTCTTAACTGCATACATGTTAAGATCCTCAAAATACGCCCATGCAATGATCTTTCCCGACACCTTTAGATGTTTCTTGACCTTGTATAGTTTGGTGTAGGCATTTGGCTTTTGTGTAGTACATTAGGCTCGTATCTCAACAAAACAAGCCGCCCATTCAGCCTTCTTGATATCAACATCAGCGTTTGAGGTTTGGGCTTGGCTTTCATTCTTCTCAGTCTCTTTTTCTATCTCATCCAGTTTGTCGAACGTGGCACTGCCGAGAGTGTCACCCAAGTTAGGGATCACATTGCCCTCTCGGTCAAAGTACTCTGGATAGTACTCAGCAGTGACATTCTCAATCTCTATTTCATCTACGTTGTTGAGCTCGTCATCACTGGTCGCATCAAAAGTAGGTGCATCTTTGACAATATCATCTGGGTTTAGCCTGAACATCTCTGCAAGTTGCTGGTCAATCAGGTCGTGAATGATTTCTCTTTCGTCGAGAGTATAGCTCACCGACCTTCTGACAATCCCTTGCAAATCAAGAATCATTGTTAATTGAGACTTGATTTGCTATAGGGGAGCAACATCATATTCATCATGCAGAGATGTTTGATCTGCTTGATTTAAAGATGTAACATAACAACAATTAGTAATTAATTAAGACAATCAAACATTAAATATATATAAACATTAATTATAGAATTGGAATACAAGATTCAAGTACAAAAGTTTTCAAATACATAAACATCTAATCATTACATTTGTCTTGAATAACAAGCTTCTCAGCAGGAGGGGCAGAGGATGATGCTCCTTGGTCTTGTGTTCTCTTGGTTCTCCTTTCTTGACCCTGAGCATAGGCTGATGCATCTGCATCACCTTCTTCATCATTATCATTAGCTTTCTTTCCCCTTGTCCCTTCATCTTCACTATCATCTTCTTCACCAGTCTCATCATCATCACCATCATCATCTTCAACATCATCATCATCACCATCACCCTCTCTAATCTTCAGAGGCTCATCTTTTGATCCCTTCAGTTTGAGCATGATCATCCTACTTGAGGCCTCCAACTCCTCAATCCTCTTCACTGATTGGTCATTGCACTCCTAAAGTTAGGAGATCTATTGTGCTTGCTGGGAAATCTGTTGTGCTTGAGCAGCATTTAGCTCCACAAGCTGACTTAGCTGAGTAGCTCTTTCCTTATCAGCAGCTAACAACTTCAGCAGCATGCGGTTTAGCCCAGCCAACTGTTCCTCTACCCCAATGGAGGGTAGAATGGATCCTGTGGTGAAGGTGGTGTGGGTTGATGGACCTTCTTGGTGGCTGGTGGTGGTAGTGGTGGATGTCTTGAATATGGGTGGTGGTATAGGAGTGGATGGTGAAGGGTTGGCTGTAGTAGCGGTGGTTACGAGTGTGGTAGTAGTGGTAGGGGTTGTGGTAGTGGTGGTGGTAGCTGTGGTGGATGTGGGAGATGTGGTGGTGGTAGTAGTAGTGGTGGGTGTGGCAGTAGTGGTGGTGGGTGTGGCAGGAGTGGTTGATGTGGTCAATGTAAATCTTGGCCTTTTTATCCTTTTTGCCATAAGGGTGAGCCATCCTTTTCTTCCTAGAGCCCTTAGAAACAGAGGCTTCCCCTTGGCTGTTGCGCTGGTTCGGGGTGTAAGATGGATCAGCATCAGTAGTAACAATATCCCCGGACTCACCGTGGCGTCCACCCACTGCCCTGAGCCCTCTTTCAGTGGCTACGAACCGGCTCCCCACCGTTCGCACCAAAGGCTCCTCATCCTCCTCCTCCTCCTCATCTATCTGAAAATCAGGGTGGATGGGAGCCGGCTCGGGTTTACCCGGACCATTACCTCCTTGACCATCACCGTGGTCATCGACATCATTTGAGTCATCGGATTGTAGTGCAATGGGCTCGACATCAGAATCACTATCGTCGTGGCGCCACTTCCGCCTAGCTGGCGCCACATAATCCTCTCGGGCCAGATGCCCAAACAACCTCTTCATCGGGGGCTTCACCTGCTTGCCCCGGAAGACCTTCATCCCGCCTAAGGTGGTATCATCCATCACCTAAAGCACCACAACATCTTCTTTCTCCTTGGGCAGTGAAGGAAGCTTCTCGTCAATAATCATCTGTAAGAACCATGGGTACATGAAGAAGCTCTCTTTCCCCTTTGCCTCAAGGTTCTCGATCAGGTACGAGAAGAACATGCGGGAGAAACTAAACGGATGGTTCAGTACCAGTGCAACGTATGCATTCTGGATTTGGTCGTCAAATCCTCCAGGCCTGGAGGCTATGCTCTTTAGGATCACATACGCCAAATACTTAAATTGATGGCACATGTTACTCTTGTTCAGTACCCTAGCATTTAAGTCACCGGCGTACTTGATCCTCATAAAGCATCCCCAGACAGTCAGGGGGTTTAACTTAGTTGGGTGGCTTCCGTCCTCACCCAGACCTAAGACCCATCTCAAGTCATCCTCAGTGATCACTATCTCTTAACCAAAGATTGAGCTCCGTATACAATGAGGCTCAACTGATCTGTCTACTTTGGCACTTTCCCAAAATGACTGCTGGATGGATGTGTAAGGTGTGCACGGAGTAGAGATAGCCTTGAAGATCCGTGATCTACGCAAAAAGGCTATAATCCCTGAGAACTCAGCAGCGTTCCGGGATGTAGGATCAAGGTGAGCACATATGTTGTGCTTGGTGTTGACTGTCCACCTCTCTCCCTGTTTCTGTAACACAAGACACATAAACATTAGATTTATCCATAACATAAACACTTGAAACTTAATCTGTTTTGAAATCAGTCTGGTTCAATCATGCGATTGAACCATATGACTGAGTTCTATCGGTCAATTGAGCATGCGACTGAGTTCAATCGGGCGATTGATCCTGTGGCTGAGTTCAATTGGGCGATTGTGCACATACATCTAGTTCATTTGGCTGATTGAGTCATTCGCCCAGTTCAATCGTGCGATTGAAGTTCATTCTTAGTGTCCAGTTACATATCTCTCTGTTCGACACTCTCACCCTGAATCTAGGTCAAAACTTGATGTTAAACGTTGTGTATAGACTCTTTAGACTCGCAGGAACCCTAACTATCACACCATGTCCTTCATTTTAACCATTATGCATGTTTAGGTGGTCTATTTGATGGTTGTTACTTATTTCTTGATTTTAATCAGTTTGGGTCAGTTAGGGTTTTCTTTCACTGCGCATTTTGTGCAATCTCGATCACTAGTTACATGCAGATGATGATAGAACGCGTAAGTAACACAATATCAGTAAGCAATCGACTAAATTAAATTTTGATAGAGTATTTGTGCTTTCGGGCGATTGAGGGGTGATGAGGATATGCGACCGACTTTAGACACTTCAGTCGGGCGACTAGACCTATTCGCACGCTTCATTCGTGTGACTGGGGCTCAGTCATGCGACTGGCATAGTCGGTCACATTCAATCGTGCGACTAGATTTCAGTCATGCGACTGACTCATTCTGTCACCTCCATTCGCGCGATTGGTTCATTCTGATGATCTAATCGTGTGAATGGTTCATACTCATGCTCCATTCGTGCGACTGGTCCATACTTATGGTCCATTCATGCGAATGACTCTGACTTGTTAATTTGACCTAATGCACTTTCAAACACTTAATTCGTTATCAATTTATTAAGACGTTATAACCAATGATCATCTCAGACATGATCCTTTTGACTTTCAAAACTGTTGATCACCTCAGACGTGATCTTTTTAACTTTGAAAACTATTGATCACCTCAGACGTGATCCTTTTAAGTGATGTTTCATAGTTTGAATTCCGATGCTTAGTCCGACTTTTACCAACTAAAATTAAAAAATAAAGTAACTAGAAAATAAATAAAGAAAACAAAATTAAGACATATTTTTGTAGTTTTGATTAGAGATGGATTTTAAACCTATTAGAGTAGTTCTAATGGATTTTTCTTCCTGGACAGCACAACTTCAATTCAGCTCTGGTACAATTCATGATGGAATCATATAGGTAAATCAGAATCACTTGGGACATTTTAATAAACAATCTTGATGCTTGATCCTTGTTTTCACTGATTGTCAATAGCAATTTTAGGAAATCATACTAGAGCCACATGATGCACATAATGATTGTGACTTTCAAGAACTGCAGCTCACGATGATTGTCAGTATACTTTGTGTAGATACATGTGTCCCTAGTTTATGAACTTAATGTAATATGTCGTTAGTGTCTTACACTTATGTAACAGTTGGGTACTTAATGAAATGTAAATGTTTGGTTATGTTTATAATGTTTAATATTTCATTAATGAGTTGTTTAACGCATATTGAATTGATTATATAAGTTTGTGGTTGTTTGAACTAATATAAATAATGTAATGGCAATTAATACATTCAAACTTAGTAATATGAAGTTATCATGCGAATGGCCCATGCTA
>BJCM01207079.1:0-17206 GCA_018326385.1 Flaveria bidentis
TATTTTTATAAAATTTATCAAATGATAAAAAGTTTTTTTTTTAAATTCGGATATCCGAAAATCGGATATCCGAAATTTCGGATTCGGATTCGGATAGTAAAATCCACTATCCGAAATTTTCGGATATCCGAAAATGAACACCCCTGATTTCCGTCACATGCAAGACATTTTACTCAAAGTAAAAAAATCAGTTTTTATTATACCAAAACCGACTAAACACATGCAATTTAACTAAAGTGCATTTCTTTTTTTATCAAATGCTGTCTAACTTAAGTGCAATTTTAAATAGAATGCAGTAAAATAAAAATGCATTATTTGACTAAATTGTTGTCAAACAAAAAGTTACACCTTATTTTAACTGCATTTATTAAAAGACCGTATAATTTGACTGCATTTCATTCATTAGAAATTATACTTTAGTTTGAGTGCATTTGGTAAAAAGCCGCACTTTAGTTTGACTGCATGTGTTTGTTGCGTTTGGTAAACATGAATTTTTTTTTACCTCCATCGACTAAAATGGTTCTCATGTGAAGGCATATGGATGAGTTTTAACGGTTCTTGTAGATGGGGTTAACCGAGTTGATGTAAACGCTATTTAACGAAAGCTTTGTGACTAAAATGGTTATTTTTATTCTTTTGGATGAAAATAATTACTTCGTATAAACTATAGTTATGAAAATACTAATTTAATCTTTATATTTTGTGGTGTTGAAAATGGTTACAATCAAGCTCTAAACCAACCACTAATAGCCTCAACATATCTTTTATATGGATGACACATGAATAAAACACAAGCTCTAAACTCAGCATCTACGACAAACATAGTTGCACAACTTGTGTTCATCCCAATGCCAGAGTTTGGTCATATGACATCCACCATCGAGACGGTGAAACCACTCGTGAACCGTCATTAAATCATCTCAATCAACGTTCCTCTCATAAGCCCTCCTCACCTCGTTTCTACTCTCACCACCTATATCGAATCATTGGCTAAAAACACCACCAAAGCTCGACCTCAAAGCCTTCATGACTTCTTTCTAAGAATTCATCAACAGTCATTGCAAATACGTAAAAAAGAGTATGTTATAGATACACCCTATTTAACTTCACTTCTCTATCTCTCTCTATACATACATATAGATACATGAAGAGAGATAAAAACAATAGGGTGTCTAAATCACACAAAAGGGTGCTTGTATAACACGACCCATTTTGAATAGGCATGATATATATTAATCTTCTAAAACACGTGTTCGAATGTTGCTTTCCTTGGGTTCAAATTGTATATATATGGAGACATTGTGTTGATCAAATATTGCAGTCATCATTTCGTGTGGTCGTTATGAGGAGCATCTTTACGAGACCAATCTTATGAGGTGCTCCCTATTGATTATTATGACCCAAGTGATATGGTTATTGTCATGGCGGAGGTGATTGAGAGGAGAATAAAACGAGTAATAGAGGATAATGAGATGAGAGCGATGGTGAAAGAGATGAGCACAACAAGCAGGGCCGGTCTTAAGAGTACTCGAAAATTTTTGAGCCTCTAGACAAGTAGAAGAAAATAGACCCCTATAATATAAAATCAATAACACGTATATAAAAAACATATGACACGACAATAATTGTTTTACTAATATACAAAAACATTATGACAAAATAATCAATTTACATACTTAAGTGAATCATAAGACACTCCTAAAGTTTTTGAAATGAGTTTAGATTGAATAACTGGTAGCGTACTAAACTACTTAAAATGTTAATAAAACCTAAGTTTTAATAGGTCAACATAATCAAATTACCATTGGGTTTTTAGTGGCTTATAGTTGTTTTAAAAAAAATATATAAACATACATATATAATATGGAAAAACTTTAAAATTTTCGAGCCCTTGAGCAGATTGGGCTCTGAGCAGTCGTCCACTTTGCCCCTCCTCTAGGCCGCCCATGATAACTAGCAACGCTACAGTAGTTAAGGGCGGTCCGTCATACGCTTTAGTTGCCTATCTTCTTCAGGATGTCATGAGTAACAACATATGACTTCGAATTTTGGTCGATTTGGTATTGGTAGCACTTTGTATGTGATTTGTTGATGTCAAGGGTGAAAGTGTACACTTGGTGAAAACACATAAATAAAAAGAATTGTTAACCTTACAAATAATTTATAATAAAATTAAAATAAACTTGTAAAAATAGTCCTTGTATCTTGATCAGATTTCATGTTTGATCACTAGAAATAAAAATTAAAAACTTAGTTTCAACTTTTTTTTATCGTTACACAAATAACCCCATCATTAATTAACAATTAGTTGTTAACGGAAATAGATGAAATGTGACTCCTCAAATTGTTTTTTAAAATTGTAAATGGCATTTTTTATCTTTTAAACTTGTAAACACTAATAAAATATTGTTGTCCTTCTATACTCATCAACCTCTTGATTTCCATGTGTCACTTACGGTCACAAAGGTTACAAACAACATCTTTCTCGTCGACCTACAACATATATTATTTAAGATTCTGTAAAAAGAGTAGTTTAAGTGGAAAAGAGAATACGGCTTATTCAAAAGGAATTTTTGATTTTATTAATCCAAATTATTAACTATTTGCTAATATTAATTCTAACTAACAATTTAACCAATATTAATTCAAACTTTTCATTTTGTTATTAATAATAGTCTCAGTCTAACAATTCATTAACTCTGTTAGTTTCAATGACGTATCATGTAATATGGCTCGTGACGTGACGTCAGTTAGAAATATAATTGTATTATTCAATTCTATTTATAAAAGATTATTTTCTGAAGTTATTTAACGTAACACTTTTATCACTGGTTACGTAGCTTGGGGACAAATTGACATAAAATTAAGTGACATGCTATTTATATTGTTTATTTTAGTTATGTAATACGTCATGTCACATGACACGTCACGTCATGTGACACATCATTGAAAACTAAATAGTGTTAGCGAACAGTTAGATTATAACAAAGTTGAAAGTTTGGATTAATATTGTATAAACTGTTAGTTGAGATTAATATTGATAGATAGTTAATAATTTAGATTATTAAAATTTTTAACTTTTTATTATAGTATTATGTTCATAAGATTACAAACACTTAAAAAAAACTGCAGGATGGCACATGTCAATAGCTTGAGGGAAAGTAATATTTTATTATGATTTGCAATTTTAAAAGAAAAAAAATCACTCACACATGGATGGCACATGTCATCTATTTTCATTAAAACTACTAACAGAGAATTAAATGAGAATTAAATGTGGTGACTATTTGTGCAACTAGAACTACATGATAAAGTTGGGTCTAAGTTTGCAAGTTTTTATTCCTCGTAACTAAACATACAATCTAATCAAAACACATGGATTATATTTGTTTTTTTCTCAAATTTTAGTAATAGGACCAATATAAAAACTATTTAATTTTTTGCAGCCTAACAAATTAAAGACTTACCATTTATAATTACAAAATATAGCTTGAACATGGTTAGAAATATAGAATGCTCATTTCTTAAAATGATGTATGTAGAAAGGAGGCTCATTTCTTAAAATATAGCTTAGCTATCTCTTTGATTTAACTTAAAATAATATAATTCAAAGAACAACTTACCTTGAAAAACTGTTTGAGGGGTACATAAATTAATACTTGATGGGGTTGCAAAATGGACCCAATAACGATAAGATTGACTGAATGAGTCTTTGCTAGCAATGCAATGACCTCGACATACACACAAAAATCTAGTATTTATAAAGGAATAAGACATAAGCAAAACACAATCTTTGATCCAACCATCAATGGCTAACACAGTTGCAGAGCTCGTGTTCATTCCCGCACCAGAGGTTGGCCATATAATGTCCATCGTCGAGATGGCGAAGCTACTCGTGAACCGCGATCAAAGGCTCTCCATAACAGTTCTCCTCATAAACTCTCCTCACCCTGTCCCCGCCCTTGACGCCTACATCGAATCGTTGGCTAAAAACACACTCGAACGAATACGATTCACTAGAATCTCTCAACACCAAACACCACCAAAGCTCAACCCCAAAGCTCCAGTTACTTCCTTCTATGAATTCATCAACAGTCATTGTAAATACGTCAGAAAGATCATGAGTTACATGATAAATGACCAAACTAGTTCTCGTAGGGTCGTTGGGTTCGTTGTGGACATATTATGTGTAGGGATGATAGATGTGGCTAACGAGTTTAATGTCCCGACATATGTGTTCTTCACTGCTAATGCTGCTTTTCTTGGCTTGAACTTGCATATTGAGAGACTGTATGTGGATCAGAACAAAAATGTTATTGAGCCGAGTAACTCGGATGGTGAGTTGGTTGTTCCGAGTTTTGTTAATCCGGTGCCAATGAAGGTCGTTCGGGCCGTATGCCAGGTAGATGAGGGGTTGGACTATCTGGTTTATTCTTTTAAAGAATCAAGAAAGGCGAAAGGGATCATGGTTAATACATTCTTGGAGCTGGAAACACACGCGATGAAGTCGTTTCCTGATACCAACTTCCCGCCGGTGTATCCCGTAGGACCCGTGCTTAATCTAGAGGGTGTAGCAGGAAAAGCCGATGACAGTGATTTATTTAGGTGGTTGGATGATCAACCGTCGTCCTCAGTGGTGTTGTTGTGTTTTGGTAGTATGGGAAGTTTTAATGAGGTTCAAGTGAAGGAGATAGCTCGTGGTTTAGAACAAAGTGGTTATCGTTTTGTGTGGTCGCTACGCCAACCTCCTTCACCCGCGCAATCAGTTGAAGCGCATAACGATGACCCAAGGGTGTTATTGCCTGATGGGTTCCTTGAACGCACTATGGGAATAGGGAAAGTGATTGGATGGGCCTCACAGGCGTCGCTGTTGGCCCATGAAGCAGTAGGAGGGTTTGTGTCACACTGCGGGTGGAACTCAATGCTAGAGAGTTTGTGGTTTGGCGTACCAACGGCTGCATGGCCAATGTACGCTGAGCAACAAATAAACGCATTTGAAATGGTCATGGAGCTGGGATTGGCAGTCGACTTAAAATTGGATTATAAGATCGATCTGTTTAATCCTAACGCTGATATACCAATTGTCATGGCAGAGGAAATAGAGAGGGTGGTAAGGCGACTAATGGAGGATAACGAGGTTAGAACAAAAGTGAAAGAGATGAGTGCACAGAGCAGGGCTACGATGGTTGAGGGCGGTTCATCATACGCTTCCGTTGGCTACCTTCTTCACGAAATTATGAGTATTAAATGATTATGAGTTTAAATTTTATCATGAGTAACTATCAGTTATACTTGTGTTTTAAGCATAATTATATTTTTGTTTAGAAACTAGACTATAAATATTGATAATCAGCTTTGTCAATTCGCCTTAAACCTCTTTCTCGCGTGACACTAACTTTGACGTTAATTGAACGTAAACTAACACGACTGGGCTAAGTTCCTAGACATTGCACTACTTTCGTACAATATGTAACAAACCGAAGCAAAAGAAAAGAGTCATACTGAGTTGGTGACAGGATGCCAACCCTTGACTCAAAATGCAAGGGCGCATCTCATAGTTGTAATTGTTAAGTGAAAGTCTTGTTTTAAAGTTGAGGGACTAATTCTGACAATGTCTTATAGTTGTCTGTTTTTGGGGTCTTGCTAGTATAAGAGTTTTTCCCTTTCTTGTAATCAAGGTGGTTGTAATCATCATGGTTGTAGTTCGTGTTTGTTGTTCATGATTGTTGTTCTTGATTCTTCAATAACAATTCATTCAATTTGTGTTGATCAATTGGTGTTTCTATAACAGTAATACCACAGCCGGTTAACGAAACAACAAAGAATGGAATGAAGCCGATTTGTCTTTGGCATCTAATGACAAGTCGAAATCAAGTAATTAGTAAAACTTATCACCTTAAAAACTCACATGTATGACGAAGGTGTATACCGGGCAAAATAGTCACAATCCGGTTTCAAGTCAAAACGGGTCAATTTTATAACAGGTAAAACCTTGATTCGGGTCAGGATGGGTTGGAATTCTAAGGAGTAACTGTTTCCAACAGCAATTTACTGCACAAAATGTAGGTTAGAGCTTAAAGACAACAAAATAAGCAATCTACTGCACAAACAGTAGGTTAGAGCTTACAGCAAAATAACAACTTAACATCATCACAAGACTAATTTAGGTGTGTTATTTAATAGAGCCACCTGGCTATGATCATTCATGATTCACCATTAACATAAGGCCCTAATATATTAGCTTACTGATTAGTTATCATTCGATATTAAACACATATTCCATTGCAACTAAATAAAACAACAAACAGTCATTAGGCATAAGACACGGAGTTTATTAGTTGTTTTTTCAATTAGTTTTATTTTTCATGAGCGATTTGTCGTTTCAAAGTTTGGTTTTGTTTACGGAGTAACGCACAAGCCATAATACTTTTTTCTATTTATATCAAATTGTTGTAAATCTATACTTTTCCTTTACGCACTTAACCACGTTAATGCGTGCCACCGTAGCAACGCGTATGACAATGTTTGAAAACAGGCGGGCTTAACTTCTAGATTTCTTTATGATGCATGTAACTCTTTGGCCACAATCTGTAAAAAAGCAGAGATCATCATAGACAAAGAATAACAATATTATTGTAAGGAGAATTTTTAACTCTAAACTTTTTTACAATAACCTTCAATTGATCATTTATTCAAATCCTCTTACCATATTTAGGGGTTGACAACTTATAAATGATTACATATTAAACTAATAAGATATCTGAACCTTAATGATAAATCATTTGAACTATTAAAATAAAATGTCTACCAATTCATATAAAAGTTTAACCATCATATATTTGAAATATAATGTGTTGGGCCCGTTGGAATGTTGGATGGTTGGAGATTGTAATTGGGCAGGGTTTTAAAACCCAAATGTTTGGCCCAATAGCTAGGTGTGTATCTAGATAACTCACAAGGGTTCAAACGAAACCATCCATATACCACTCTTAGTGTCCCGGATTGGTATAGAAAACCAGATCAAATGGCTAACTCCCAATGATTTATTATAACAAAAAAACAAAAAACTTGATTACAACCCATACATAACCCTAAACCTTGGTTGTGTATTTATAGGTTAAAACCAAACCTATTTGAATGTAATTAGGATCGCTAAACTTTAAGATCTAACCAACTTGTTAGAGTCCTACTTGATTACAATACTAATCACTAAATAATAGAAATTATATTTAACTTGACCAACTTGTCAACTTAGATCCCTCAACTTCACCAGCTTGTGAATTGGGTTAGAAATTATAGCCAACAAAATGAACTTCGATTCAACTTATTTTAGCGGCCTTAGAAGCGCCTCGACAAAATTTAAAATCTTAGCTTTTGAGATTTTTGGCTTGTAGGTTTTAGAATAAATGTGGTTTCAACTCATTATGATTTTTATGTGTCTTTTGTGTTCATGATTATGTCTTAATGCTTGTAAGACTTTTCGTTATTTTTTAACCTTTTTTTTAGAATAAGAAATATTTTTACTATCACCTTACTCCTTTTATTAAACAAGCATAACTTGAAGGAGCAAATCGGTTGTAGAGAACTAGAGAAGATTGTCAACTTCTCATCTTCAATGAAATTTATTTATTATTCACTTTGGCCAAATATATGAAATCTAAATTTCTAGAATCTAGATTACTGATGGCCAAATGTATATGGTCTAACCAAAAGCAAGGGCACGTCTCATAATGGTAATAACCCAGCGATCCAACTAGTTAACAAAACAACAAAGAATGGCACGAAGCGGATTTGTCTTTGGCATCAATAGACGAAGCACCCAAGAAAATGAAGAAATGAGCCTATAAAGACATCAAACTTTAAGTCGAAATCAAGTAATTAGTAAAACTTACTACCTTAAAATTACAATTGTCTGAGGAAGGTGTATACAGGACAATATGGTCAAGCTGATTTTAGGTCAGAATGGGTTGATGTTATAACAAGTCACACCTTGGTTCAGGTTAGGATGGGTCGGACTTCTATGGAGCAACTGTTTCCAACAAAATTTATTGCACAAACAGTAGGTTAGAGCTTAAAAGCAGCAAAATAACCAGAAATCTATGTTAACACATTCTTATATGAACATTACAGCAAAATAACTAAATATCATGTCAGTTAACAACTTAAGATCATCACAACACTAATATATGTGTGTTATTCAATAGAGCCACCTGGCTATGTTCGTTCACCATTAACATAAGGCCAAGGCCCTAATGTGTTAGCAACTTAGTATGTTTTCATTCGATATTAAACACATCTTCCACTTGAACTAGTGATGTACGTTTGACGTTTGATCACTGTATCACAAGTAGGATTCGCGAAAGCGCGAGGCGAGTTTAAGGGGTAAGTCTCCATGAGCGAGATGATGAAGGCACCAACAATAGTTGTAACAACTTTTGATCAAGAGGTCATTCAAAGGTGAAAGAACTGAGAAAAATAGGTAGGACAAAGATGGCTAAGGGTTGTTCGTCATACGCTTCAGTTGCTTACGATATCAATGATTGACATCATATGATTTTGAATTTTGTGAACGTTACTATTAATAATATTGTCATGTTTTCTAGTTAAAAATCGAGATAAAAACTATTAAAATCTATATATGAATTATTACTCTTTCCACCGATAGCCTCTTTTCATCATTACCTATTGATCACCGTTATCTAAATGAGACAACACCACCGACATCACTGCTTGTCGCCATTACCCATTGGTCACCTCCGACACAACCCTCTCAGCCACCACTACCAGTCTCCACATCACCTTGCCATGCCTGATACGACCACCAACCAGTGATTAACGCCCGTTCTTCACCATCACCGCCATCATATGTAGATAGTCCCCAACGTAATTTCCCCCCTCTACATAGTAGGGATTCATGTGTGATGTGTTGTTGTAATGTGACAAAGTGTATACTTGGTTTAAAAACTAAAATAAAAAAAATGTTAACCTTAAAAATATAATTTAAATAGTTTTAACTATAGCTAGGGAACAAATGTTATCAATAACTATTTGTTATTTTCCAGCCTAACAAATGAAAGACTTACCATTTACTATTGCAAATTATAGAAGGAACATTTTATCTGAATGTATATAGTTAACCATCAAATAATAAAGCATGATGTATGTAGGCCCATTTCGCTTCGCGTTGTCTATTCCTTGATTATCCGGTTTACGCGTTAAACACTATGATTTTCATTTAACTAATAAAATACATACAAAGCGACATTATATTGGTAGGTATGTTTGTCTTCTTGTAACATTCTATTTAATACAAATTACTTTACTTTAACTACTTTATTTAAATTATAAAAACCAAATGTGTGAACAATAAAAAAAGTAACTAAAAACACATGTGATACCATCATATTCTTATTAATCAAACTTTTCTTGCTTATTTATACCATTAATAATTACTTTAGTTACTGATAATACTATTTAATTTTTTTAAAATTAAAAATAGCTTTTTAATAAATTAAAAAAGAGATATTTTATTATTGTAATTTTTAAAGAAACAAACTTTATAAAATAAGAAACTTTTATAAACATCAAACTTTATTAAAAATATAAAATATTTAAAATTGATGTTTTTAGAAAGTAAATTTTTATAAAACAAAAATAATAAAAATTAAGAGTTATATAAGAAAATTTTATAAAAAGGAAAAAAATTTAATACCGTTTGTTTGAAACAAAATATTTAAATTTTTTTAAAAGAAAAAAGTTTAAAACACCAAACTTTTCCTACGCGACTCAAAATCTCCGCCAAATCTAAACCGCTATTTTTCTTCTGATCACTTGTAGAAACCCTCTCCCTCGTCCTAAGAGCATCTTCAATGGTCGTATTTAGATGTTGTTTTTAAGCAAAGAATTGCTTAAATTCGTTTTTCACTATTGGGAGGTTATGTTTTTGGAGTAAAAGTTCATCAACATAAACATCAAAAATAAAAGGGAGGTGGGGCCAATATGTTTTTTAATTATTTAAGAGTAAATTACTATTTTCGTCTCTATGGTTTGATGGTTATAACCATTTGCATCCAATAGTTTAAAAACACCCGGTTCAAGCACTATGGTTTAATAGAGTTGGTTTACCAATCACACTCATACCACCTATGGACACAAGCTTAAAACTTCATGTGTGAATAAGATATTGAAGATGAATCGACCACAGTTTAACTGAATTTCGGTTTTTTTCAAGCAGCTGAAGCAGAACTTTGATTGGGGATGATTATGTGTTCGATTTCTGTAGACTAAATCAATTGAGAAGAAAAACATAAACAATGATTTCATCCGATGATGTTTTATGTTTAGGCCTTAGGGTTAAATTGGAGTTAAAGTGGATTTTTTTCTTTTTTGGGCCGCTTATGGTTTAGAAAGATAATAAGATATTAAGGATTGGGCTGGAATTCAAATTTAATGTGTGGAGCCTGTTGGTGGTTGGAGATTGTATTGGGCAGGGTTTTTTAACCCAAATCTTAGGCCCAATAGTTAGGTAGTTTTTATGAAAACTTCAAAGTTCAAAGTAGAAGAGAGGAAGGACTTTATCTTTATTATCCCTCCCAGGTTACATAATTAAAAAATGTATCGGATTTGTTATACTAGTCTAGTAACAGGTGTTGTTGTAGGGAACATAATACCTAGGTTAGTGATTATCAAACTATACTTGATGTGACCCAAGTCAGTTTTGCAAAAATTAGATATGAATAATCCGTAATAGAGTATACGAAATCAAAGGAGATTAAAAAATATATAATTAATTAGAATAAATATAGAAACATGTAAAAATTATAACCTGTAAATATAGAAAAAAATTACAAATCTTAGCATTAAGATTTTTTATACTTTATTTATTTAAAGATGATTTTAACTTTTCTCAATAACATTTTATAAAGAAAATATCTAATTATCCTAGGGGATGTTGACATGTGTCCTACATATAAATTTAAAAGAAAAAAACAAAGAAACAAATTTTTGTGAGGTGAGCAAACCGGCCATGGCGGAGGTTGCCATGTTAAGTGAATTTTTTTAATTATTGTTTTTGTCCTCCGTATAAATTCTAGATCAGTTATGTCCAAACGTAATATAAGATATTCAAAGAATATTAATTAATGTAATTTAAACACAATATACATGTCGTCCAATCAAGCTCTAATCCAATGATAATATAGTATTTAAAGGGAATGAGACATCCATAAAACACAAGCTTTGATCGAACCATATCAATGGCTAACACAGTTGCAGAGCTTGTGTTCATCCCTGCACCAGGGTTTGGTCATATAACATCCACCATCGAGATGGCAAAACTACTCGTGAACCGTTATCAAAGCCTCTCAATAAACGTTCTTCTCATACACCCTTCTCACCCCGACTCCTCCGCTCTCACCACCTACATCGAATCGTTGGCTAAAAACACCATCGAACGAGTACGATTCATCGAAGTCCCTCAAGATCACACAGTACCACCAAAGCTCGACCCCAAAGCCTTCATGACAACCTTTTACGAATTCATCAACAGTCATTGCAAATACGTTAAAAACATTGTGGCTGACATGATAAATAACAAAACTGGTTTAAGTAGGGTCGTTGGGTTCGTTGTTGACATATTTTGCATAGGCATGATGGATGTGGCTAATGAGTTTAATCTTCCGACATATGTGTTCTACACTTCTAATGCTGCTTTTCTTGGCTTTAAGTTGTATATCGAGGCGCTATGTGTGGACCGTAACCAAGATGTTATCGAGCTGAGTAGGTCGGAAGGTGATATGCGTGTTTCGAGTTTTGTCAATCTGGTGCCGACGAAAGTTTTTCCTGTGTTGTACCAAAAACAAGACGGGTTGGACTCTCTAGTCTATTCTTTAGGAGAATTGAGAAAGGTTAAAGGGATCATGGTTAATACGTTCTTGGAGTTAGAAACACACGCGATCAAATCGTTTTCAGACACCAACTTCCCGCGAGTGTATCCCGTTGGACCGGTACTCAATCTAGACGGAGTAGTCGAAAAAGCTGATGACAAGGATGTGTTTAATTGGTTGGACCGTCAACCGACATCCTCAGTAGTATTGTTATGTTTTGGGAGTATGGGAAGTTTTAATGAGGTCCAGGTGAAGGAGATAGCGCGTGGTCTAGAACAAAGTGGTCATCGTTTTGTGTGGTCTCTACGCTTACGCCGTCCTCTATTAGAGGAATCACTTGAAGTGCGCTACGACGACCCGAGGATGGTACTCCCTAATGGGTTCGTGGAGCGCACCATGGGAATTGGGAAAGTGATTGGATGGGCTCCACAGGTGTCGTTATTGGCCCATGAAGCGATAGGGGGGTTCGTGTCCCACTGCGGGTGGAACTCGATGCTAGAGAGCTTGTGGTTTGGTGTGCCAACGGCTACATGGCCATTGTATTCTGAGCAGCAACTGAATGCATTTGAGATGGTGGTGGAGTTGGGATTGGCGGTTGACTTGATATTGGATTATAAGATCGACGTGTTTAATCCTGATGACGATATAGTGATTGTCACAGCAGAGGAGATAGAGAAGGCGATAAGACGACTAATGGAAGATAACGAGGTCAGAGCTAGAGTGAAAGAGATGAGCAAACTGAGCAAAGCAACGGTGGCTCCGGGCGGTTCATCGTATGCTTCTGTTACTTACCTTGTTCAAGAAATCATGAGTAACATAGTATGACTTTGAATTTTGCATCAGTCACATACTAATACAAAAGATTACCTAACACATTGCCTAAAAAATCAAAGACATTAAAAAGTAAAGGTACATCGGCTGAATAACAAAGAAACTTTCGTTTACACAATGCATATTAAAGTTCCATGAAAGCTCTTTTATAAAGTTTCTGAAAACAACACATGATGATTTTGCTTAATAATATTTTTACCTGCAAAAATCGGTTATCAGAAATATCTAGTAATTTAAACTTTAAGAGATACTCAAACGTTGTGTCTGTATCATATATATAACAAAAATGACAATACAACAATGTTACAATAAGTCATAGTTTGTCATACTTTTAATTGATCAGGACATTGTTGCTGATGTAGGCATAGAAGGAGAACATTTTTTCCTAAGATATGAGCATAATCAAGACAATTGGTAAAAAAACCTTCTTTTTTTCTTTCTTTCTTTTTTTTTCTTTTTTTTACTTTTATCAAGATTACAAACAAATAATCAACAAGAGAGGGACGATGACTTTAGACAACAATTAATTTTTATTTTATTGCGAGTAAAAACTTGCAAGTTATTTTGTATTTTTTTAATATTAACATAATTACATAAAGAACAAAGAAGATGAAAAATTAACTATTTAAGAGAATTTATGCAGCTGACCTAAATTAGAATTAGAGGCTTCTGAAATCCAACATAATCTCCCTGAGACATATTTTGATGGCAACAACAACTGACAAACAAAATTTTGATGGCATGCATGCTTTTATCTAGAAGTATACAACTTTTTATATGAAAGAAACCAAAAATATATTATTTGATTCAGACATACCAAAATTAAAGTAGGTGAGGAACTTTATTTTGTAAAGAAAAAACTTAACTCAAAATGGCGTTACAATATATCTCTAACATGATGATCAACAAATTACCGTTAAATTATATTAAAATATAATTAGAAACCAACTTACCGACCTACCAACTTCTCAACTTAAATCCAACTTCACAAGCTTGCGAATCGAATAGGAAATAATCTATACTAATAAATACAAATAAATGAACACTTGTTATCATTCTACGCATCTAATAATTGATGTTCCGCTTCTATCACCACTTAACTATTAATCATATAATAGCTATCTATTAATTAATAACTATTCATAATTAAACCTTCAAATATGTTAACTTCAAAATTTCAAATGTGTAATACGTGGGTTTATTCAATCTGTATAATACACGAAATTTAAGACATAACTTTTTATATTATAAAACCATGTAACAGTAAATTTATTTAGTCTGTTTATTACACAAGATTATAACCTAGTGCTAATAAAAACAGATATAGAAGCATACCTAATACCTTGATATTGAGTTTGTAATTGGTTTTAAAAAGTGCACAAAGGTGATTAGGAAAAAAAACATTGATCCCATTGGAATGTTGGGTTGATTTCGGGCCGGAGTTTAAATATAATATGTGTTGGGCCCATTGGAATGTTGGATAGTTGGAGATTGTAATTGGGCAAGATTCTAAAACCCAAATGTCTGGCCCAATAGCAGGTGTATATATTTGTTATTTGGATCACTCGCAATTTTGTATAATTTTGTGAGTAAAAAATGAGTCACGTCAACTGAACTAGATAACTCACTAGGGTTCAAACGTAACCATCCTTAGTTACCATTGTCTCTGTCACCACCATCGTTTTAATCGTATAGAGAACCAATAACAATTTGATATGTGTTATAATATCACAATGATTAACACAAGTTTAGTGTTATAACCTTAAGATCTTTAAAGAGAATTGCAAGAACAAGAAGAAGAGAAATGTATAACTTATGAAAGTGTATACAAGAGGTATATCTTCTCCTCTACATTGAGGTGGTATTTATACTACAAAGATCAATCAACTTGGTAGACAAGGTAAACTATTTTGGTAGATAAGTAGCATAGTAAACTTATCTACAAGTTTGACAAAGAGTTCATCCACTTGCCATGGTAATAATTTATAATACTCCCCCTTGGATGTCATTTTTCAAACTTCAAGAGTTTAAGTACTGCCTCGTTAAAAACCTTGCTAAAGAAAAACCCAGTGGGAAAAAACTTTAGCTAAGGAAAAAAGAGTGCAGCTTATAACTCCCCCTCAAATTGTCTTCTGTAGATCATCACATTGCGTGTACATGCTGCCATGCCAATATCATAAACATGTTTTCTAAAAGTTGTTTTAGGAAGTGCCTTTGTGAAAAGATCAACTGAATTGTTACTAGATTGAACGTATCTCATTTCAACTTGTTTATCTTTAATAAGGTCTTGAGTGTATGAAAAGAATGTTTAATCCCATTCCAGTGTCTTTTAGTAGGAGCCAAACTAAATCTTGCTAATAAATTAACTGCAAAAGAAATGTCAGGTCTCGTACAGTTAGTAAGATACATAAGAGCTTTAATTGCACTGAGATATGGTATCTCTGAACCAAGGACCTCCTTATTATCTTCACAAGGACGGAATGGATCATTATCAACATTGAGTGATCTAACAACCATCAGTGTGCTTAAAGGATTTGCTTTGTCTATATTGAAACGCTTTAAGAGTTTCTCAGTATAAGTTGACTGATGCACAAGTATTCCATTGTGCATATGCTCAATCTGTAAACCAAAACAATATTTGGTTTTTCCAAGGTCTTTTATTTCAAATTCTTTTTTTAAAAGAGCAATTGCTTCATTTATTTTCTTTTGCGTCCCAATTATATTTAGATCATCAAGATACACAACTATGATCACAAATCCTGATGTTGTTTTCTTAATGAAGACGCATGGACAAATAAGATTACTTGTATATCCTTTACTTGTCAAATAATCACTCAAACGAATATACCATATTCTTCCAGATTGTTTAAGTCCATACAAAGATCTTTGTAATTTGATGGAATACATTTCCTTAGGCTTTGTGCTTAATGCTTCGGAGAATTTAAAACCTTCAGGAATTTTCATATAGATGTCATTATCTAGTGATCCATACAAGTAAGCTGTGACAACATCCATAAGACGCATCTCTAAATTTTTAGAGACTGCTAAACTGATTAAGTATCTAAAGGTTATTGCATCCATAACAGGGGAGTATGTTTCCTCATAATCAATCCCTGGCCTTTGTGAAAACCCTGAGCTACAAGTCTAGCTTTATACCTTGTAACTTCATTTTTCTCATTTCGTTTTTGTACAAAAACCCATTTATAACCTACAGGCTTTATGGCCTCCGGAGTAATAACAATAGATCCAAAGACCTTTCGTTTGTTAAGTGAATCTAATTCACCTTGCATGGATCATTTCCATTTATCCCAAACATGTCTATTTTTACAGTCACTAACTGACTGTTGTTCAAGATCATCATCTCCACTCATGATGTCACTTGCTATGGAATAAGAAAATATTTCATCAATACTTTCCATTTCATCTTGATTCCATAAGGTATATGTGTGACCATAGTTAATTGATATTTCTTTGTTACTTCCATCCAAATCCTCCTCATGAGAGGTTTTGGTGTTTAGCGTTGTATCAAGATCATTCACTTTATGGTTAACTTCCTTTTCATGAGTTTTTCTTTTTCGAGGATTTTTATCTTTGGAACCAATTGGTCTTCCTCGTTTCAAACGTTTTTGAGATTCATGAGCCATTATGTTTTCTATTTGATTATTAGGAATCTCAACTCGAGCTGGAGCATTAGCAGCTAGTATATGAGATTTAGTAACTCTGTTTGTATCAGTAAATACATTAGGTAATTGATTTGCAATTTCTTACAGGTGTATTATCTTTTGAACCTCTGTCTCATGTTGTTTAGTTACTGGATCAAGATACAATAATGAAGGAACATACCATGAGACATCATTTTCTTGTTTTTTCTTTTCTCCCCCTAATGCGGGGAAAACTGACTCGTTAAAGTGACAATCAACAAAACTTGTTGTAAATACATCACCCATTAAAGGTTCAAGATATCTTATGATGGAAGCCGATTCATATCCAACATATATTCCCAACCTTCTTTGAGGACACATTTTTGTGCGTTGTGGTGGTGCAATGGGGACATAGATAACACCCAAAAATTCTAAGGTGTGAAATGTTTGGCTCATTTCCAGAAACAAGTTGTAACGGATAGTATTTAAGATTTGCACTTGGTCTCATACGAATTAGTGATCCAGCATGAAGAATTGCATGACCCCATATAGACATAGGGAGTTTTGTCCTCATTATTAATGGTCTAGCTATTAGTTGTAGATGTTTGATTAACGACTCAGCTAAATCATTTTGTGTGTGTACATGAGCAACAGGGTGTTCAACAATAATTCCCACAGGCATTCAATAATCATTAAAAGCATGTGATGTGAATTCACCAGCATTATTAAGTCTCACCCTTTTAATAGTATAATCAGGTAAATGTGCTCGTAATTTGATAATTTGTGCAAGAAATTTTGCAAATGCTACATTACGAGTTGATAACAAAGAGACATGAGACCATCTACTTG
>BJCM01207081.1:0-20417 GCA_018326385.1 Flaveria bidentis
GTGTCATCACAATGATTTGAAACAACTACACCACTTCCGGTTGAATATTACATTCATATTGAGGATAATATGGGTTGAATTTTAAGAAAAAACAACATTAAACAATGATTTGTGATGAAAATGAAAAGGTAATACGTGAAGTATTAAATCAAAATAGGGGATTAATCACTAATGGTTATTTTTGAATGGGATCTAGATATTTGATAGGATGAATGAACATGTTGCGAAGGGTTCAAAGCCAAATGTAATAGTGACCCATCCTGACCCGTTGAGGGTATTTAGCATCGCCCATCTTAACCTGTTTTCTTTTCTCCTCAGTTTTTAAATTGTCCATCCTAACCCCCTTAAAAATATTAACTAACACATCTTAACACATACCTTTATAATTAAAGGCCAAGTCAACCAATTGAAAGTAAACGGGCTAGTATTGCCATTTCTAATTATAATCTTTCAAAATATTAAACATGATATTTAAACAAACTGTTCGCGTACATCATACTTTCATTCAATATTGAGATTCACCAACACATGAAATTGTTGGATACATTTATAACAAGCTTGAGACTGTATGACTATGCTATTTATTTTAGTTGCATTGGTATTATTATCAACATAATGACTAGGATGCCTTGTTCCACGTTATTAATTAGTCGAAGCGTATAATAATTTTATAAAAATAACTTGGATTTGCTTTGGTAAGAACAATATAGATATTCACATCCTAAGATCCAGACATCCATCTAGGTACATAAAAGACTATAAATAGATGAGTCATAAAGTAGTATTAGTGTGCAATTCTAAATAAAGATTAAGGGCCGTTTCCCACACAATCGAATCATAAAAGGTTACTTGTATGTATTTAGAATTTAATCATTTTATTACTGGTAAAAGTACTAGACCAAATAAGTAAAAGTATACTATAATTGCAAAACGTTTTCTTTTGCATCTATTACTATGTTTGGGAAATATTTGTGATGTATTGATGCGATAGGTGCTATGCAAATACAAAGGGGAAAAGGAAGCAGTAACAAATTAATAGACGTGGAAAAACTAATCAAATTAGAACAATTGTTTGAATCAAGATAAATGTTTTCGTTTGACTAAAACAAGAAAAAATATATATTACCAATTAGGAATAATTTCCCATTGATATAAACTAAAAACATGAACACATATTCTATATAGTTAAACACATATTTCCGCCAACCGGGTTCTCTTGACCGCATAACTACATTAAAATTAATGTTCTTATAGATAATGTGTCAAATTAGAATATTAAATGACATCTTGAATGAGCTACAAAAACCAAATCAAGAACAAGTAAAAGATTCTACTCTTGTTTTGTGAATCTTTTAAAATGGAATTCCTATTTAGAAGTGTTAATTGTTAATTAAAGTATCTTCATTCTAGATAAGCAACATTCAAATCTTCCTAGAACTTAATAAGATAAATCTTTACATAGCTTTTCTATTTAGATAGCTCCTTCAAATAAAACTTAGTAATCAAAGTCTAGGGTTACATAAATGCAGCCAGGGACATTTGTTGAGTGAACATTTGACTCAGTATCGATTACATTTGGTGTTCGTCGATAGACACGTGTAAAAAGGAAAACAAACCAAGAAAGTGCATGCATTATTGGATGTAATATAATGATTCAGGTAGATGGTTGAACCAAGTGCCCCCATCAATTTGGGGCAATGAGAAGTCATCCATCAAGTTGGGTCATGATGGTACATTAGATGCAAAGGTAATAAGATGTATGGATTACAGGTAATGAATGGTTTAGGTTAGACTACCCCAAGAAACATGATAATTAAGAAAAGAAGATACAAATCAAGTGAATAAGTTGAAGAGATAGTTTAAAGTATTAGAAGATTGAAATTTATTAAAAAAAGAATAACTATCCAAGCTATTGAGATAACTTTTAGTATTAATTTTATTCTTGTTTACATGATTGTAACCATTAATGTTCAACTGGTACCAAAGTTGCGTGAAGGTTGTTAAAGTAGCTACTATGGTGTATTGTAGTTATTTTATTTCATTCATCAAATTGATGGAACCTTTTACTTATCAAGCTATGATGATTTGATTCTTCACACTAAATGGATAGGAGAGTAGTCCAGTAAGTAAATATAAATGTTACATTAAAGTAGACAAAAAACGACTTACAGATTGATAGATATCTTATGATTAATAAAAACAACTTCTATAGAATATAACTAACATGTCTATTGGACAACACTACCAGGTCGGGACCCCGATGTCCATGGGGTTCGCCGCTATGGTTACATTATCTTAAAGTTAGAATAGTTTCTACACTCTTTCCCTTATAACTTGCTTCAATATATAGATACTCTAATGTATTATATGGTCATAAACAAATCCATGTATACTTAGATAAAGTTAATCACACTATATACAACTAGATCCTTAAAAAATAAAGTATTAAAATCTGTATTATATTTCATTCAAAAACAACATTTAGATGAAATCCTATCATGTCAAGGAATTTATGCTAAGTGGAAGTTTAGACAACATTTAGATGAAATCCTATCACTTAGCATAGGAATATTACACATCCTAGTACCTCGAATCTTTCCAACCATATAAAAATATTTGAACATCACAATATGTAAGGTTTAAAGTACAACTAATGCACCTAAAACATCCTATGTCTCTCCTGCATGCATGCACTTATGTGCAGAGTAGAAATGCTTCAGAAGTTTTACATCCTGCATCAAAATTATTTCAAGTATAAAATTTTTCGAAGCCAAGACCAACATTTTCTGAAGCCATAAGTAAAGTCTTCCGAAGCTTCAAAGATGAAGTCTTCCAAACCTGCCAAGTCAAAGTCATCTCGAGCCACGAAGTGAAGACTGATTTCTTCTAAAACTTTCAACACATGCTTTATCTGATGTACTTTTCCATAAAGTTGGACTAGTTTCCACTGTAAGTCTAATGACTCATCAACTTATACAAATTGGTGAAAAATTCCATGCTTTTGGTAACTGTACATTGAGGTATTGAGTCTATTGCTTTCTATTTTATATACTTTATCCTTTTTGTGTAATATATTAGGATGTGACCTATGGCATGTCATAGTCACTAGTACAAAAGGAAATCTATATTTTGACTCTACATTTGCTTTTATTGTTGTCTAGATAAAATGTTTTTAGCTAGCTTTCTAAGTATGGCTGGTAGTAGGATGTACTATAAAGTATCTCAGGTCTTTGTATTTTTCTTTATCCTTTGTAATAATTGTAAAGAACTTGAGAGCAATATACAATATTTTTGAAACCTAATATCCTTGTGTTGTTTGTTCTTGTTCTATCTTATATTTGCTTGAATTTTAAGTATTAAACCATATTGTTCCCATTTTCCTATTTGAACTGTTAAGTGTTCTAAACACTCTTCTCATTGTATGTTGTGTTGTAAGTGACCATCCCTTAAACGGTCTAGCAATTGGTATCAGAGCATTTCAGGCTTTTAATTGTGAGATATCAACCATCTTAAGATCCCTCAAACACATAAAATACTTAACATCTCAAATGATAGCTTTCACTAAAGTTGATATTAAAACTAGTACCAAAATAAATTCCCCACTAATCACTCCTGAAAACTTTGACACTTGATGTCAATAAATGGACGGGTTCACCAAGTCACAAGACTATAGGACGTAGGAGTCTGTTGTCTTTAGGCCTCACGTACCAAGCACCTTTTCAGCTGCTGTTGGGGGTTGCATGATTTCAAAAGATATGGCTGACTATTCTGAAGAAGACCGGAAGAGAATAGATATTAATCAGAAAGCCATGACAACCATTCAAACTACTTTCCCAAACTCCATATATAGAGGCTTCAAGAAGTGTAAAACTGCTAAACAGCTATGGGATGCACTGAAGCAGATGTATGAGGGGTCAACTAAAGCCAAGGAGAACAAGAAGGATCTCCTGAAGCAGTAGTTTGAAAACTTTACCTTCAAAACAGGTGAAACCATGACTTAACAATACTTTAGATTTGTTGAGATTGTTGACACTCTAATGGATGTTGGAGTGACTTTTAAGAACATGAACATTGTAAGGACCTTAAGACTCTTCCTAGACAATGGACACATTATTGTGTTGTTATCAAGAGAACTAAACCCTTAAGACTCCTACTTTGACAGAGTTGTATGGTATTCTTAGTGGATACCAGATGGAGATAAACATGCAAAATCCATCTGGTAACTCTAGTAATCAGCAAAGTTTAGCCCTTGATGTGGTTGAAAAGCATAGTAAAGAACCATATCATTATCTTATCTGCTACCCTGATAACACCCAAAAGGGTCCTTTCATCACCTTCCCAGAGACACCAAGAGAAAGCTATGCTCAAGAAAGTCCATTCCAAGAGACAAGCTCTTCAAAAGTGTTTGTATCTTCTGTTGTAAGCACAAAAAACTTTTTTTTCACCCTTGAAGATCTAGACTGTATCCATTCAAATTACCTGGAATACATGGAGATAGTTCAGCAAATGGCTCTCCTCACTCATGACTCCAAAAAATTCTACAAGAGGATAGTGAGGAAGGATCCAAAAAGAAAAGTGTTATAGCTATAACCAGATGGGTCACTTTGCAAGGGAGTGTAAGGCGTCAAGGACAAATGGTGGCTAAACACAAGCCAGGTTAAACTAGACTAAGAGAGTCACCCAGAATGAGAAGCCAAAGCAATAAGTTGCACGACTGGCAGCCGTATGGGCCTTAGTCGTACGTCTCACATGCGATTGACCTTCAGTCGCACGACTGGCATGCGTGTGGACTTCAGTCACACCACTGGCATGCCATTCGGTCGCATAGCCCTAGCTGTGCAGAATGCAACTCACCCCCGAACCCAATCTGCCATTTTCGACCTCCAAGCTCATCTTTAGGAATGCATACCACAACACCATTCAAGTACACACACACAAACCCATTCGTGCATCACTCGCATCACACATAAACACATACAAATGGGTCAAACACACACACATACAAAACGAGTTTTTAGATGTGTTCCAGTCCCAAAATCAACCAAAAACATGTAAAAGAGGGGTCTTAGAACTCACACAAACAACATCAAGAAGTAGAGCTTCGTTTAGACCCACTACACGACGATTTTGCACGCTTGAATCCACTCGAACCAACCTTTCTCTTCTTTTCTCCCTTTTCTCTATTCCTTTCTCTCTTCCTTTCTCTCTTGGGCTGAATTTTGGGTGTGAAGAGAGGGTAATGGCTGCCCTCTTCCTTTAAATAACCCCACTCACCCAACTTTCTCTCGTTCGCGGGTTTGGTCCCTCGACTTTGGACTTTATTTCTTTTCTTCTTTCGTCGGCTTCAAAATATCCGGGTGTTACAAGTCCACCCCCCTTATATAGGTTTCGTCCCCGAAACCTGTTATTCCTCGAATAAATATGGGTAATGCTACCTCATATCTTCTTCAGTTTCCCACGTTGACTCGGATCATTTCCTGTGTTTCCATTGTACACGCACAAGAGGAACCGCTTTATTTCTCAGCTTCTTCTCTTTTCGATCGATGATTGCCACTGGTTGCTCCACATAATTAATCCGTTCGTCCACTTCGATATCCTCCAGTGGTACAATCCTATCTTCATCTACCATGCACTTTCTCAGATGGGATACATGGAATGTCGGGTGAATTCCACTTAACTCATCCGGTAACTCTAGTCTATAGGCCACCTCTCCTACTCGAGCGATGATTCTAAAAGGCTCTATAATTCTTGGGCTCAATTTGCCCCGCTTTCTAAATCGGATAATACCCTTCCAAGGTGAGACCTTCAACATAACCCGGTCACCCACCCTGAACTCAATTGTTCTGCGTCGTTTATCAGCATACGACTTCTATCTATCTTTGGCTGCCTTCATGAAGGCTTTGATCTTTTCAAGCTTCTCAGTCATAGCCTTGATCACCTTGACGCTCCCTAGTTCTTTTTTACCAATATCACCCCAACAAACGGGTGTTCTGCATCTCGTACCATATAGCATCTCAAAACGTGGCATACCAATGCTAGCATGTCTTCCAATGTCTGAATGGTCCTCTCTGACAGACCATCAGTTTAGGGATGATAAGCCGTGCTAATATGTAACCTCGTCACCATAGCATCGTGGAATTTCTTCCGGAATTTGGATGTAAACCGGGTGTCACGATCAGACACAATGGACACTGGTACACCGTGATGAGTTACAAACTCCTTGATGAATAGATCAGCCAACCTCTCAGATGAATATGTCTCGCGGATTGGTAGGAAGTGAGCACTCTTTATCAGACGATCAACAATCACCCATATGGCATCATACCCTTTCGCGGTACTCAGCAGCTTCGTAATGAAATCCATGGTGATATGCTCCCACTTTTATTCCGGTATATCCAAAGGTTGAATCTTCCCATACGGCTTTTGATGCTCGGCCTTCACTTGTAAGTAGGTAAGGCATTTACTCACATACTCCATTACCTCGTGCTTCATACCCGGCCACCAATAGTCTTTCTTCATATCTTGGTCCATTTTCGTTGTAGAAGGATGAATGGAGTATTGAATCTTGTGAGCTTCATCCATAATCTTCATGCGTTGATCCCCAAAACGAGGAATCCATACTCGTCCAAATCAAGTTTTAACACCAAGTGTGTTTTCACCTAAATCCGCAACCAGACCTCTCATTCTTCCCAAGCTAAGATGATCTTACTTCAATGCCTTATCTTGAAACTCTTTAACTTGCTTCATGACGTCAGAGGTCATGATTAGCTGATACGCTTTCACTCGAATCGGCTCGGGCCTCTCTTTCCGACTAAGGGCATCCGCCACCACATTAGCCTTGCCCGGATGGTAGTGGATCTCACAATCGTAACCCTTTATAAGCTCCAACCATCGTCTCTGCCTCATGTTTAGATATTTCTGCTCAAAGAAGTACTTCAAGCTCTCGTGGTCAGTAAAAATGGTGCACTTCGTCCCATACAGATAGTGTCTCCAAATCTTTAGCGCAAAGACCACGATAGCTAGCTCCAAGTCATGAGTCAGGTAGTTAACCTCATGAACCTTCAACTGTCGGGATGCATAGGCTATAACCTTCCCTCTTTGCACTAGTACACACCCCAACCTCGAGTAAGAAGCATCAGAATAAACCACCAGATCTTCACTTCCATCGGGTAATGATTGAACATGAGCTTGAGTCAGCCTCGCCTTCACATTTTCGAACGCCTTTTCTTGAGTTGGACCCCATACAAACTTTACCACCTTCCGGGTCAACTTAGTTAATGGAGAGGCGATCTTAGAAAAGTCTAGGATGAATCTTCTATAGTAGCCCGCCAAACCCAAGAAGCTACGAATCTCGGATGGCGTCTTTGGAGACTTCCACAGCATCACCGCCTCCACCTTTGCGGGGTCCGCCATAATCCCGTCAGGATTCACCACATGACCCAAGAATTGAACTTTGCGCAACAAGAACGTGCACTTGGAGATTTTAGCATACAACTTCTCCCTCCTCAACGTCTCCAACACCTCCCGAATGTGACTGACATGTTCATTCTCGCTCTTTGAATAAATTAAGATATCATCAATAAACACAATCACCGATTTATCCAACATAGGCCGAAACACACGGTTCATCAGATCTATAAAAGCAGCTGGGGCATTGGTCAAACCAAAAGACATGACAAGAATATCGTAGTGACCATAACGCATGCGAAAAGCTGTTTTAGGAACATCCTGCTCTTTCACCTTCAGCTGATGGTAGCCCGATCGAAGATCTAATCTTGAAAACCAACTGGCACCTTGGAGCTGATCAAACAAATCATCTATTCTCGGTAAGGGGTATCAGTTCTTCACCGTCAACTTGTTCACCTCACGGTAGTTAATACACATCCTCATACTACCGTCTTTCCTCTTCACAAACAGGACCGGAGCACCCCAAGGAGAGATACTTGATCTAATAAACCCCTTATCAAGCAGCTCTTGCAACTGTTGCATCAACTCTTTCATCTCCATTGGAGCCAACCGATATGGTGCCTTGGCAACAGGTTGGGCACCCGGTATCAGATTAATCTGAAACTTGATCTCTCGGTCGGGTGGCACCCCTGGTAAGTCTTCCAGGAACGTTTGGAAAGTCACACATAACTGGAACATTGGATAGTTGTGGTGTTGGCGTATCCGCGTCCTTTACATAGGCCAAGTAGGCACTACATCCACACCTCATGTACTTTCCCGCCACCGCCATTGAGATCACCTTCGGGATCGTTGTGACCCGATCCCCACAAACCGTTACCGAACTCCCGTCGGGCGCTACCAACCATATCATCTTTCTGCGACACACAATGTTCGCCTCGAATTCCGCTAACCAATCCATCCCAAGAACCAAATCGAAACCACCTAAGGACATCACGAACGGTTTAACCGGGAATTTGTGACCTTCTAATTCCACATCATAACCCTCTATCATCTCTAAAATTCTGGTAGACTTACCTATAGCGGTTTCTACATCAAAGGGCATATCAACATGTCTACTACTAACAGGAAGCTTAGCAAAGAAAGTAGCAGAAATAAAACTTTTACTGGCACCTAAATCAAATAACACAGAAGCTAAAGTTTGGTTTACTAGAAACGTACATGACACGACATCAGGGTCTGTTCTAGCTTACTCCTGTGTCATAGTGAATGACCTGGCACTCGCCCTTGGTCCTTCTACTCCAGTCTTCTTCACCCCGAAACCCTCAGCCCTCGGCTTCTTACAATATTTAATCATATGGCCACTTTCCTCACAATTGAAACACCTCGCACCCCTTCAATCTCTGGCTGTATGGCCAGGCTTCCCACACTTGAAACATACATTCAACCCCCATCTACACTCACCACTATGCTCCTTCCCACATTTGCCACACTTCTTCGGTCCCGTACCCGGTGTGACTACACAACAATCGTCCACCCGTGCCTTCTTATTACCCGTTGAGGCATCACCCCGACCAAACCTCTTCCCACTCCAGTTTCGATCACTACTACGCTTCCTACTACCTTCAGCCACTACCACTACAGCCTCTCATCATATAACCTCCCTGCCAAATCCACCACCGACCTAAACGTGCTCGGTTGGCCAGCGATCATATGCCTGCCAATATCCGCTGGCAAACCCGGAATGTACCTCTTAATCTTCCGTGATAGAGGCGTCACCTGATCCGGCACCAGAGGAGCCATCTCGTTGAACTTCGTAGTATACTGCTGATGTGTCATGGTTCCCGCCTCCAGCTGTAGGAACTCCCTCTCAACCTTGTCCATCTCCTGGTGAGGACAAAACTCCTTAATCACCAACTTCTTTAACTCGGACCATCTTATCCTCCTAATAGCCCTACTACCCTCAGCTTGGACAATGTTGTCCCACCACAATAAAGCTGAATCCACGAAGTAATGGGAAGAAAACTTTAGTTTTTTATCCTCCCAGCACTCGCTGATGTTTAACACAACTTCCATTTCTCTCACCCATCGGTGAGCAACAGAAGCAGTGCCATTACCATCAAAAGTAGGAAGCTTGCATCGTTGAAACGCCCCATAATTATAGCCACATGTCACCTCCTGTACGGGCTCCTCTTCCTCATCCTCTTCTTCATCATCAGAGAGAACCGTTTCAGGCTCCGGTTGTTCCCGTCCTCCCGAGGACTTATTCCTCAGTTTCTTTTCCCCTTCTCGAACAGCCTTGATAACCTCGGTCACTATAGATGGTAAGATTGTCTGCATGACCTAATGCACCTCTTCAACCATCGTCTCTTTCACTGAGGCCCTCAAGTTTGCACTCTCATCACCACCCTCCGGATGAGGGGTTTCGGGTTCTTCATGAACCACCTTCTCAACTCTCAGTCTTCCTCTTGTGACCCGTGGTCCAAACACCACCTCCACCACGAGAGGCTTTCAAAGATCTACCACGAGCCATTCACACGCACACTGAATGATTCATACACCAACACGGCCATTCAAGGAAACAGCTCAGTTTATGTCAAGTATAGTAAGTCACTAATTACAGTGGCCAGTTGTGATTAGCCACTTATTTTACTCTTCATAACCCAAGCATTACCTGTCTTGACTACATCAGTATTTAAGTCTACAAACAACACATAACCACATACCATGCACACGTAATACCGGTTAACATTACGAAAATACCTGATGGCATGCAGCTACTCAGATTGGCATCCCTTCTCTTTCCGTCCCATTCTCAGTTTAAGTGAAGGTTTATTATTACAATTTACCAATTTCACTTAAACTTTGGCTTTGATACCAACTTGTAAGTCCCCGTTCTCGGGACGCTTAGAGCTGGTCGATCATCACACATAAAACATATATTTACATTTATCCACAGTAAACATTACAGCGGAAATATTCAAAAGTGTCATTTCATTTCATTATAAAGGCTTTTGCAAAACGATACATCATTAACCAATTACAAATACATTGTTGCATTACATCACAAAAGAATTATATAAATGAATGCCATCCAAAAGAGCTGAGTAGCCGTCCCGTGCCATCCTCAGCAACCATTACCTGCAAACTGGAAACACATAAAAGTCAGCATTGCTGAGTGAGTTCTTGTTTTATAATAAAACATACTTTTCTTTTGTTAAAACCGTTCTTTACTTTTATGCGATCACACATCATACGCACGCATAGATAATATCATTATTATCTTCATTAACCGTTCATACTTCCATTCTTTCGTTCGCACGTTCATTACTTTCGATGACATGTACATTACCCCGAACATTATGCACGAAGCGGGTAACTGAGCCTGAGGTCTTTCATAGACCTCGAACATTGGGCACGGAGTTGGCTCCAGTACCTAGGGCAAGTACATTCATCACTTATCTTTTCTCTTTCATTTTGGACCAATGCCATATGCTATACACCGAACATTATGCATGAAGCGGGTATCTGGGTCTGAGGTCTTTCATAGACCTCGAACATTGTTCACGAAGTTGACTCCAGCACCTAGGGCAAGCGGTAAGGATCCCATACATATGGTCAATCACAAAGATTGGACCCCAGTATGCATCCTTCGGGATAGCTAACCCGCACACCGTTAAGTTAACACCTTCATTGGGTGTGCACCTCCATACATTTGCTTGCAAGCCTTTCTTACATTCATTTGTTCAATAATGCATGCATTCATTCATCATGTTCCTATTTTCATTATCTTTCACTTTACGTTACATAATACTTTCATTTCATTCATTAACGTTCAACGTAAAGTCACGGGAAAGATAAACATACATAATAAGGAACATCATCATACACAGTCATCATCATACAGGGCATCATACATACATATATAGCATACATCATGCATAAACATGCAACATCATCATCACACCCAACACAACCACTAAGGCCTCAACAGTCATCTTACATGAACATACGGGAACTTTCGCGTCAAAACTTACATCTGCATTTTCCCCTAAAATTCAGTAAATAAACTATGCTTTTCCTTGGGTACACCAGCCCTATTTGGGCATATGGGCACCCTTAAGTCACATGGCCTCCAGGAGACTTAACATCATGCGAATGGACCAATGCGGGTGAACACCTATACTGATGAAACAAATGCGGATGAGCACTTATGCGAATGGGCCCTCAGTCGCATTACTCCCCATGCGATTGACCCTCAGTCGCACGACTGGCAGGCGTCTGGGCCTCAGTCATAAGTTTCACATTCGATTGACCTTCAGTAGCATGACTGGCATACGTGTGGACTTCAGTCGCACGACTAGCATGCCATTCGGTCGCATAGCCCTAGCTGTGAAGAATGCAGCTCACCCCCGAACCCGATCTGACATTTTCGACCTCCAAGCTCATCCAAACCCACTCTAAGCCCAAACCCACCATCCTAAACCTTAGGAATGCATACCACAACACCATTCAAGCACACACAAGCCCAAAATCATACATCACTCGCATCACACACAAACACATACAAATGGGTCAAACACACACACACATACAAAACAGGTTTTCAGATGTGTTCCAACACCAAAATCAACCAAAAAAGTGTAAAAGAGGGGTCCTAGAACTTACACAAACAACACCAGGAAGTAGAGCTTCGTTTAGACCCACTACACAACGATTTTGCACGCTTGAATCCACTTGAACCAACCTTTCTCTTCTTTTCTCCTTTTTCTCTCTTCCTTTCTCTCTTCCTTTCTCTCTTTGGCTGAATTTTGGGTGTGGGGAGAGGGTAAGGGCTGCCCTCTCCCTTTAAATACCCCCACTCACCCAACTTTCTTTTGTTGACGAGTTTGGTCCCTCAACTTTGGACTTTATTTCTTTTCTTCTTTCGTCGGCTTCAAAATATCCGGGTGTTACACAGTGATAACATGCTCTTTACTGAGCATGATTACATTGTTCTCAAGCCCGGAGTGGTCAATCCTCATGAACATATCTTGCTCAAAGCCACATGAAAGAGAACATGTATAAGATGGATTTGCAAGAAACATCTCCCTTTGGAGAAGTTTCATGCTTTCTATCGAAAGCCAATAGTCATGAGTCTTTCCTCTAGCATAAAAGAATATGCGATGTAAACTTTAAAAGAATTTGGTAACTGGAATGCTAATGAAAGAGTTTTACAAGTGATGACCACTGTGTTGTATGTCTCAAAGGGAAGTGACACAAGGTATCTCCCAAGCCAAAGGATAGAAAAACCATAACTATAACCCTACACTTATTACATATGGATCCCAATAGTGTAATGCGTCTACGAAGGACCTCTTACTATTTGGTGATCAAATATGACTTTACAAGGTTCACTTAGGTCTTCTTTCTTAGAACTAAGGATGAGACTCCTGAGATTCTCAAGAATTTTATCTTAAAACTGAGAATCAATGTGATCACAAGGCCAAAACCATAAGATATGATCAAAGAACTGAATTTAAGAACTAAATCCTTGATACATTTTATGATAAAAAGGGTATTCCAAGACAATATAGTGCTCACAAGACTCCTTAGAAAAACGGTGTTGCTAATAGAAGAAACAGGACACTAATTGAAGCTGCAAGAATTATGTTGTCTGACTCTAAAGTGCTAATCACCTTCTAGGCAGAAATAGTGAACACTACTTGCTATGTGCAAATAGAGTTTTACTAGTTAAGACACATGGTAAGACTCCATATAAACTTTGGCACAAGAGGAAACCTTTCATTGGTTTTCTCAGGTTATTTGGATGTCCTGGTACCATCTTGAATACCAAGGATCAAATTTCCATGTTTAATGAAAAAACATATGATGGACCCTTTATTGGATACTCTTCCCAAGCCAAAGCTTATAGACTATACAATCTCAGAACTAGAGCACTTGAGAAGTTAGCCAATGTGACTTTCAATGTGCACACTCCCAGTGTGAAAGGTTCTGGTCTTGATTGGCTATTTCATCTTGAATTAGTTAACAACTGTTTTAACAAATCCTATGAGCATGTTTTGTAAGGTTTAAAGTAAGGTTGATACACCTAAAACATCCTAAGTCTCTCCTGCATGCATGTACTTAAATGTAGAGTAGATACGCTTTGGAAGTTTTACATCCTATATCAAAATTGTTTTAAGTGTAAAATCTTCCGATGTCAGGACCAACATCTTCCAAAGCTAAAAGTGAAGTCTTTCGAAGCTTCAAAGACAAATTCTTCCGAAGACAAGAAATGAAGACTGATTTCTTCCTATGACTTTTAACACATGCTTTATATGATGTACTTTTCCATATAGGTGGACCATTTTTCGTTGCAACTCTCAGGACTCACCAATTTATAAAAGTTGGTGAAAAGGTCCATGCTTTTGGTAACTATACATTGAGGGCTTGAGTCTGTTCCTTTCTACTTTATGTACTTTTATCATTTTTGTAATATAATAGGATGTGAGCTATGGCATTTCATAATCACTTGTCAAAAGGCAATTTGCCTTTTGACTCTACATTTTATTTTGTTATTGTCTAGATCAAATGTTTCCAGCTGGCTTTCTAAGTATGGTCGGCTGTAGGATGTAGTGTAAAGTATCTTAGGTCTTTGTATTTTTCCTTATGCTTTGTAACACTTGTAAAGAACTTGAGAGCAATATAAAACATTCTTGAAAAACAATATCCTTGTGTTGTTTGTTCTTGTTTTTGTCTCATATTTGCTGGTATTCTAAGTATCAAATCATATTGTTCCTGGTTCCCTATTTAATTTGTTAAGTGTTCTAAACACTCTTCTCATTATGTGTTGTATTATAAGTGACCATCCCTTAAATGGTCTTGCATAATCACTCCATAATTTTTAGTGATAATATTAAGAATCAACAATTAAAAAGTTGCAATTATTTATGAAAATTTCGATGCCATATTCTACTTAAATAGGTGCATAAGTATTATAAAGAAACAATTGTTGACTATGCTTTGCGTAACACAATGCAAAATGATACGACTTCGTTTACCCATCCCATGGGCATAACCCAATGAACAAGTATTAGACGTGTTCCTACATGACTCACACGATTATTAGATTGAAGAGTCAATACTCATTAGTCTTTCATGCAAGTATGCATGACAAAAAATATGGTTTATTTGCATTTCACCCATGTAGTTCCTTATTGTTACCTAGAGACACATGTTACATTTTCCAGTTCACTTTTGCCCTTGAATTATAATATTTCCACACACACATTTGAATAATAGAAGATTAAATAGAGTTGTAGTTTTCACGTGTTTAATATTAAAAAAAGTGCCAAACCATATAAAAATCCAACTTTGAAGACAAGTTCGGCAATGATAACTAGAATTGTTATCGGATAAAATTGTCATAGGAAAGTATAAAACCCGCGAGACCGCAAACCATTGGTTATAAGACTCACCTCTTACCACTAGTCCCAACACCCTACCCTACCAACTTTAATGTCTAGTATTTGTGCTTAAGTTTATGTGAGGAAGAAATTTTCTATGGCACACGCTATCCATAGGAAATGAGAAATGGAACCACTTCGAATAAGATTAATTAGAAAATTTGCTTTATGGAATGTAAAAGTTTCCAATATAAAATAACATGTTATGGTTATTTCATAATTGATAAAAACAAGAAAATTAATACAAGAACAATTAACCTTTGACATAAACTATACCAAACGAAACATGTATTAGAACAAACAAACAAGATAATTAACCACATCTTTTCCATCAAGCAGGTGCCAAAGTTCATTTAAAAAGCGGATGATAATACAAATTCTATAAAGTCCAAGAAAACACCAGACACCATCTCCTAGTGATCAGCTACAATTGCCACCTTAAGAAAAAAAAAACAAAAGTAAGTACTAGAGTTATTCGAATATAATGGATCGAATGGAATTATTTTGAGTAAGTGTTATTACTTATTAGTTATGAAATCTTTGTTTTGAAGAAGCATCATAGCCAAATTTTCCTAGAACTCAACGATATTGTTCTAATATCTTGTGTACGTAAATAACTCTTAAAAAGTAAACTCTATAATAGAAAATTCTATTGCTATTTAAACCTTTCAAAACATCCTCATCTTCGGACAAGAAGCCCACTATACAAGTCCCACCTAAACAAGTTAAATTCATGAGAAGTATATCATACTTATACACACACATACACATCAAAGACAAATGGCCACTAGAGCAGCTAGGATGAACAATGATTATGTTTTTTAAGAAAGCTTATCAATGTTTGAAATGGACAAACAACATAGACCGTACCATAAAAACTGTAGTTGTGCCTTGCATAAGTTAAAAGATGAAACACAACACCATGTTTTCACCATATAAGAAGTTCATGCACGAAGAAATCACCTTGGAACAAATGTACATTAGCCACAACTACTTTCCTACACAAGTACGATCTTCAAGTCAAAGTTATTAGCAAGGGAGAAGGGCATATGGAACCTTCAACAGAAACGCCAAATAGATAACAATATGTGATCATGGTGTTTTTGTTTTTGAAGGAATGACAAGGTCTTGTTATTCAGGAATGAGGAAAACTAATGAGGTACATGCAAATATTTTATGAAAATACATTGGGAACGGAGTTGCAATAATTATTTCAAGATCTCTAGCATATAATCTAGGTATAAAAAGAGTTATGGCCAATACATATAGATGTTAGTTTGCTGTAAGCCAACTCATCTTCATTTTTATGTCATCATCTCCAACTAATAGGTATTATAGTGAATACTAGTAACTATCAAAGTCAATTCTTACATATTATAGCTCAGTGGCCAAGGCAAATTTTGATGTATTGTTTATGAAGAAACAAAACAAAATTTAATAATCAAGAAACAAGTAATTTCCAACCCACTTTGTTTTAATGATGAAAGGCTAGGTGAACTTTGTTCTCTCTTCATCTATATGTACGATTTCAAACCATTGGTCCATTTTTCATTTCATTTTATGTAAACATTTATACATGATTTAATGGTGTAATAAAACAAATGAATGAGCAACAACATGAATGCTTATTCTTGCATCACCGTAAAGGTCTCCTTTGCACATGTTCTAATTGTTGAATGAAACTTATAATAACTATGCTAGTATTATGTGCTGCAGGGTTGTAATTAAGACGTACATTTTGCACTCCAAATTATCCATGTTGTTTTAAAATTCCAACGCCTCTACACAATGATCAATGAACATGCTCAAAGGCAATGTTATAGATGTGTAATTACCAAACATACAAAAATAATGAGTATAATTTAACTTAGACCATTAAAATAGTAAAGAATATCACATTCTCACCTAGTGAACTACAAAATCCGACTAAGGGAATAAGCAAAATGTTGCTGCAAAGACCCACTAAAAAGTATTTAGACCATAGAATGTGGAGTAGATAAAATCACTAGACTTCATTTTCCCCATTATTATAATGAAATTGCAAGCTGTAAAGATATCCCTTTAGAAGGGGCGTGAGAAGAAGCCTTCGAAAGTCAATGATTGATTATGATTTCATATTAAACACTCTTTTTGGTTAATGCATACCAAATGCATATGGTAGGATTCTATTGCAATTGTAACAACTTATACTTAACCAAATTATGTAGACAATCATCAGCATTTAGTTTAGATTTTGCATTTAAAATAAATCTTAATTGTAGTATAAATAATAACTGAAAATATTAATAACTATTATTATAATAATCTTTTTATTATTTCACTTAATTAGTAATTATATTATTATTTTTATAATTATTCCATAATATAAATATTTTAATTATGTTTAATAAAAATAATAAAATAAAATAGTAACAATAATGATAAATAATTTTAAGTTGCTTATTTTACAATATTTTTATATTTATGTATGTGTGTTGGTGTATGTATATATATGTATGTGTATGCACATGTGTATCTATACATTTGTTTATGTGTAGGTGTGCATGTCATCTTGATTTGTATGCATATGTGTATGCATGTGCATGTATTGTTGAGATTAAATATTAGCTCATATTATTTGATAGAAACAAAATATATTTGCTTGGAAAGGATAACCGATAACAACTCTAGTCAAAACAAGAAGATTAGACCACGAAGAACATTATATCAATGTTTTTTAACATCAAGGATTGAATGTAGAGTACAAGATCTCATTCTCATAGCACTTTAGTCCCTCCACTAGCGGTAGGCAATTTCACACAAATCACACCCTAGACTTTTGAATTGTTACTGATAAATTACTATATGCTACTTATTGTAGTTGCATAGGTATTATCATTAGCATAAAAGGTGAGAGATACTTTGTGTTGGTTAGTGTTAGTCATATGGAATATACTTTGTTAGAGAAATAAATGTTGACTATGCTTTGGGGTACACATTACAAATATTCGTATTCCTAAGGGTGTGACATCCTTCTAAACCAATAATAATAGTAGTAAATTATGGAAGATGTTTTCATGTAATTAATACAAAAAATCAATGTGAAACCACATTAACAACCTACTTTGAAGACAAATGTCTAGTTTATCTGGTTAAGTACTTAAGTCTAGAAAGATGTTTCTTAAGTCCTCGAACAAAATCAATTTGAATATTTGCTTTTGCAAGGTAATCATGTACATTATTAGCTAAGATGCATATGGTCAACAATGATAAAAAGAAAAAAACCAAATCAAATAACTTAAAATCTATTAAAAATTACCCTTTGGATAAAATATTATTTGAACCACATATTAGAACAAATAAGAAATATATTTAACTACATCCTTTTCAATAGTTAGGGGCTTAACTTCAAAGTGCGAGAATTCCACACTTTCTTGTAGTTATCAGAGAGCGATACTATTGGATATTATTTGCTTTGTGCTTATTTCTACTTGACCTCGTACATCTTTCAGTTCTACTAGGATTCATTGCTTGATTCATTCCACATTTCTTTCACAAGATTTATCTACAATGAATTTACCATCTTTACAAATGGTATCAGATCCTAGTGTGCTCAAGATTGATTTGTTAGAACTTAAAGTGATTTGAAGAGGTTTCGAGCTACAAATTGAATTGGATTGATTGAGTTTGTGCTTATTTTGGATGTGTTTAAGATCAAAGACCTATTGAACAAGCTTATTTTAGGATTTTGAGACATTTTAATGGTTAAAATGGCTATAATTGAATCAATTAGTGACAATTAGGATTCAAATTGAACTAATTCAATAATTTGAAGCTCAACTATCACTTTGAACTAATTGTGAGTAAATTGAAAATGAGAAGGATTAATTTACTCAAAAAACGCAACGGAAAATTTCTATTTTGTAGGCGAAAACTTGCTATTTCGTGCGAGATGATCTACGATTCACACAAGACGGTTACTAACGGATGTCATTTGTGCAAAAAGCCAAACTACTCGAAACATTTTATTACAAGATTTTTCACGTGAAAAGTTATAGGTTGTCATGTGACAAGTTCAATCTTCAATAGATTTTGTGAAGTTTGAATTTGAGTTTCACAATAGACATCCATCCTAACCTGATAAATCTCACTACTACTCCAAATCTAGATACTGACATTAGAACAAGCACTAAATCACCAAGATTTTTAAGTGAGGATGATTATGCTAATTGGGCATGTCATTTACACTCAACCAAGTATGTTACGTTCAATCAAATACGAACTGTACATTCCACTCTATGAAAATTGAAAAAGGGAAATGGTTCTAAAACCAAAACATCTTTGGAATGAGGGTGACATGAAAAAGCTATAACTTTATGAAAAACTTTTGTAGCCATAACCATGGCTTTGACTACAAAGATTACTGAGAAAGTCAAGGAATTCAGAGTAGCCAAAGTCTTGTGGGATGCGATGGAGAATCAAATTATAGGAAATAAAGATACAAAGGAAAGCATGAAAGACTTGAACTAAAGTTTAACATGTTTAATCATGTACTTGATGAGACATTAGAGATATAAATTTCTAGATTTGTGAAGTTGTCAATTGAGATGAAGAGTGCGGGTATATCTTTGGAAAACATACCTATCAATAAGAAGCTATTAAACACATTGCCATATAGTTGGAATAAAAGTTGTACTTCTATTAAAAGAACCATACACTTGTTCACTCTATCTCTCACCAATCTAATCTCTAGCATTAAATCATATCAGATGGATGATAAGCAAAAAGTTGCTAACCATTTGAACTCATTGGGAACTAAAGCTCCTTCGTTTTAAGCAATGATGGCTAGAAATCCAAATTACTATGTGTGTTACTCATAAATGTGTCAGTTACAATAATCTAGAAGCCATTTCATTCCTTCTATCCAAGAAACACCTATTTCTCATCTCCAAGTTCCAAATTCTAATCAGTATTCCCCAATTCAATCCTAACATGTGTTAAATCAGCCTTAAACCCACACATACTCCTTAGTGTAACCTAGTCCTAACACTTATTCATCCACTCAGCCTCCAACCCATATTCAACAAGAATTTGTTGCTACTTCTAATTTATCAAAACAAACCATTCAGATTGAAGAAGATCATCTTGCCTTGTTTACTACTTTTAAGTCCAACTATGAAATATTCATGGTAGGAAGATTAAGGGCTCCAAATGTTCTCGTTGATGATTTCAACTGGTTAATCTAAATGATGTAGAAAAGAATAACATCAAATATCAAATGGAAATGGTGGTATATGGAGCTAAGAACTATGACCAACCTGAGCACTTTGCTAAGGAAAGCATAAAACCAAATACCAAACATAAGAATTAAAAGCTGATGTGTGAAATGATATTGTATAAAAGTAAAGGATCAAACACAAAAGTTTTAAATTTATAAAAAAAATAGAAATCCTATAAGAACCACACAAAATTGGCAAGTGTACCAATCAAATGTAGTATAGCCTTTAAGGAAGTCCGGATGTCGAACTCAAAGACACGTGAAAACAGATTAAAAACGAGACTCTAATCAAAACTTACTATTTATAG
>BJCM01207084.1:0-23302 GCA_018326385.1 Flaveria bidentis
TTTATGATTCAGAACACGTCTAACAACTGTAAGCCTATATAACATGGTCATATATGCGTGTATTAATACATAATATAAATAGATATAACATTAAACAATTATAAACCTGTCAAGTTAATATACGTTAAACACTTTATTAATGAAATATTAAACATAATAAACACAATCAACCATTAGCATTTCATTAAGTATCACATCATTACACATGTGTAAGACATATTACATTTAGATCAGGATCTAGGTACATATATGTATCAACATACTATTTTTGCCATACGGATGGGCCATTCTTCTTCTAACACGACCCCTTGGCAATAGGGGCTCCCCCTTAGCTGGTCGGCTGGTCCGGTGTGTTTGTTCCATCAGTGACATCAGTATCACCACCCTTAGACCCAGCTTGGCGTCCACTAACC
Organism: Flaveria bidentis; assembly: GCA_018326385.1. NCBI lineage: Eukaryota > Viridiplantae > Streptophyta > Magnoliopsida > Asterales > Asteraceae > Flaveria > Flaveria bidentis. The sequence continues at coordinate 414 of BJCM01207084.1, forward strand.
GCCTCTTTCCCTTTCTTGGTAGCCAAAACCCGACTACCGACTTGCCTGACGAGAGGCTCATCATCATACCCTTCTTTATCATCAAACTAGAAGTCCTGGTGGAAAGCAGCATGCTCAGATCCATAAGGTGCATCAGAAGTACCATTTGGAGATGGTGGAGATATAGTAGACGTGTCGGTGGCCCTTGATTGATTTGGACCAGCATCTCCACCACCTTGACCGTCATCAAGGTCATCATCATCATCGTCATATTCTTCATCAGCATGAATCACTACGGGCTCAACATCAGAATCATTATCATCATGATGCCACTTCTTACGAGAGGGCACCACACAATCCTTTTTTGCCAAATGGCCGAACAGTCTCCTAACCGGGGGTTTCACCTGCTTCCCCCGGTACACCTTCATCCTCCCCAAAGTGGTGTCATCAATCACCTCTAATATAACAACATCATCCTTCTCCTTTGGCGGAAAAGGAAGCTTCTAATCTATAATCATCTGTAAGAAATGTGGATACATGTAGAAGCCTTCCTTGCCTTTGGCCACAATGTTCTCTATCAACTAGGAGAACAACATGCGGGAGAAACTGAACGCGTGGTTCAGTAACAGTGCAATGTATGCATTCTGGATTTGGTCAGACATCTCTTCAAATCCTCCACTCCTGGAGGCTATGCACTTAAGGATCACATGTGCCAAGTACTTAAAATGGGGGCACATGTCGCTCTTGTTCATACTCTGGCATTGATGTCCCAGCATACTTGATCCTCAAAAAGCATCCCCGAATAGTTAGGGGATGTAACTTGGTTGGGTAGGCACCATCCACAGCCAGATCCAAGACCCTCCTCAGGTCATCTTTAGTGATCTCAATCTCCTGTTCGAATATGGAGCTGCGGATACAATGAGGCTCAACGGACCGATCAACTACAACGTTATCCTAGAAAGTCTGTTGTATAGATCTATACAGTGAACTCAGAAGCATTCTGGGATGTAGTATCCAGATGAGCATAGATGTTGTGCTTAGTGCTCATACTCCATCTCGCAACCATAATGCTGGAACACAAGAAACATATACATTAGATTTGTGCATAAGAGATAACAGTTCAATTTTAATTGATTTTGATCAATTGGTTCAATCGTGTGATTGAACCATACGACTGAGTTTAGTCGTACGATTGAGCCTGCGACTGAGTTCAGTCATGCGATTAAGCCTACGACTGAACTTAGTCATATGTTAAGCCATGCAGTTGACTCAGTCGTGCGACTGAGTCACCGATTGATTAACTCGTGTGATTGAATCATGCGCCTGGCTCAATCCTACGACTGAGGTTCATATGGAGTGTCTATTCGCATCTTCCTCTGTTCGACACTCTAATTCAGAATCTTTGTCAAAACGTTATATTACACATCATGTTTAGACACATTAGATTCGTAGGGACTCGAAATAGCACTTAGTGTCTTTTAAATCAACTTTTATGTCCATTTAAGTGGTCTATTTAAAAGTATTGTCCCGGTTATTGATATTAACACTTTCGGTCATTTAGGGTTCGATTAATCCATTCATTTGGACCGATTTTAGTTGCAAAGTACCTGTAGATGAGTAGTAAATTAGTATGTATCACAATCAGAAGGTAATCACAATAATCAGAATTTTGGCAGAGTATGTGTGTATGGGCGGTTTTTGAGATCTTTGAAGGGTGGTAAGGAATACGACCGACTAACCCCTCTATTTATACTATTTTGAGTTTCAGTCATGCGACTAGACCCAAACGCATGATCCATTCGTGTGACTGGGGTTCAGTCGTGCGACTGACTCAGACTCCTTCATCCAGTCGTACGATTGGTTCATTCTTGTAGTCCAATCGCATGGTTGCCCCATACTCATGGTCCAATCGTGTTATTAGCTCATACTTATGGTTCAATCATGCGATTGGCTCATACTTATGATTCAATCGTGCGATTGGCTCATCCTTATGTGTTTGACCTCATACATTTCCATGCACTTAAAATCTAACCTTTGATATATAACATTAAGACCAATGATCATCTCAGACATGGCCCTTTTAACTGAAAATCATTTGATCACCTCAGACGTGATCCTTTTAATTTAGAACCGATTGGTCACCTCAGACGTGACCCTTTTAATTGAAAGCCATTTGATCACCTTAGACATGATCCTTTTAATTTAGAACCGATTGGTCACCTCATACGTGACCCCTTTTAATTTGTGATTCATAGAGTTCATCTAGTTATATAGTCCAACATCAACGCAAAGAAGATAACGAAAAACCAGAAAACAACTTGAATTAAAACAAAACATGACATATTTTTGTGTTTTTGGTTTGTGGTGGATTGAAAGCTTTTAGAACTCATCTAACTGATTTTTCCTCTAGAGTAGAACAACTTCAATTTAATTCGATCATTTCTGGAAAGATTCATATGGAATCATACAGGTATATCATAATCATTTGGGACCCTTTTATACGTACTTTGATACTAGATTCTCATTTATTCGAGAGTCAATAGCACTTTCAGGAAATCATACTAGAGCTATATGATGCACACAATGATATTGACTATTGAGAGCTGCAGCCACGATGATTGCTAGTATATTTTCCCATTTTAATCCATACATAGATTTTTGACTCACATTGGTGATAAGTTAGGTTATATTATTTGAACAAGCATTTGTGGATCCCACACTTATATGGTATTCAACATTCCTTAGGAGATTTTGAGCGGTCTACGGGTATTTGACAAGAAGAAACTATTCTAAGAGCTTTCAAAGAGATGCCAATCCTCAGGTCAGTGCCATCGCACAGCAATGAGGCGCAAACAACAATGATTTCTAGAATATTTAGGTTATGCTTATCCTCAGGTTAGTGCCATCATACAAAAGAGAAGCACACAACTATCTTCTTGTTAGAGCATTTGGTTTTCTTTTGCACATAATGCACCAACAACATTGGTCATTAACTTGATTGCACTTAGCAGTTTATCCATGTGCTTTGCTCATTTTTATTGTCATCCGCACACATTTGTGTCGTTTAGTTTTGCTCATCACCCCTTATTGGAAATGCATTGATTGTGTTAACCAGGGATAAGATGAGAACCCACAACAAGTTAAACAAATTAGTTTGAATTTGATTCACCAATGAGGTCTACTCGTCTATTGTGTTGAATGTACCGACACATCATATAATGAACTGGCAACATCTAGGCCTACTTTCTCTATGTTACCTCAGTAGCAGAGTAGTTTACTATCATTTTTCCTTAATTTTGCTTAGATTTTTCAGACTTGTAATTTGAATATAGCAATTTGATCATTCAAATCCTTTTAATGTCCCAAACAATTAATTCCCTATGTACTACCATTTTCCATAATTGTTGAATCAATCTCACAAATTTGATTTCTTTGCTTTCAGCTAATCTACATGCCCTTGTTTTTTAAGTAATTAAATATTGAAACTAACATATTCTCCCCCTAAATTTCCAAAATCGAAAACGTTTTTGTGTTTTTGGATTTTTAAAGACAGGAAAATAAAATAAAATAAAAAATTTTAAAAATATGAAAAATTTGGCAGACTACAAACTCGACTCTTCTGGAATGACAACATTTTTCTTTTTCACGCCATTTACCTCCAAAAGATATAAAAATGGAGGTTTGTCAAAAGCTTTTGTGTAGAGGTCGACGCGTTGAAAATCTGTATTAATTTTAACAACATCGATTAATTGGTTTTCAAAACAATCACATATAATGTGATATTTAATACCAATGTGTTTAGTTTTTGGGTGATGGACCGGATTTTAAGTGACAACAATTGTAGTAGAATTATCAACAAAGAGAGGGGCGTTAGAAAATTGCAAACCGTAGTCTCGTATTAGCTTTTGAATACAAATGATTTGAGAACAACAACTTACAGCAGCAACATATTCTGCTTCACATGTTGACAGAGCAACCGATGTTTGCTACTGTTAGGATCGTGTATTGGATGAAATACTAACTAATAAACGTGTATACCAACTCAAATAGTGCGGATCCTATTTGATTGACGATCCAATCAGTGAGAACGCGCGTAGCATCAATTGTAGATTGAATCTAAATGTTAAGAACAATTGGTAATCAATCTAGTGCGATCTATGAACTTGGAACAAGTTCTTAGAAGTCTCTGGACGGCTAGGGTATGATTTAGTACGTAGGTATTTGAAGTGTTTTGTTTTTCTATGATTTAAGTGATATTTATAGGTTAGGGTTTCTCATTCGTTTGACTAAACCATTAACATAGTTCAATCGTGCGATTGAGTCATGCGGTTGATCTATTCGCACGACTGAGTGATCAGTCATGCGACTGAGTCAATCTCATGTCGCAATCATGCGACTAATCCGGTCTCCTGGTTTAGTCGTGCGATTGGTTCATTAGAATGAAGTTGTTGATGCGTATGGTCCATTAGCATGGGCCATTCAAATGCGAACTTCATATGACTAAGTTTGAATATATTTCTCAATCATTACATTACTAAGATTAATTCAAACAACCACAAACGTATATAATTAGTTCAAGATGCATTAACAAATAATAAACATTCATACACTGAAACATTAAACATTAAGATCATTCATCACATAATTTGTTTCATTCAACTCATATATTTCATTTACATTAAGGACATGACAGACATATTACATTAAGATCATAAACTAGGTACATATGCATCTACAAACTCCGCCTTGGACCTAGTTTCTATCATTGTCTAGCATCCTTCATTAGCTCGTCAAACTTCTTATGCCTCTCCTTAACTGTGACTCCTGCGTGTATCTAAAAAGCAAAGCAGAGTTATCATATTTCTAAAATTGGAGGGCTTGCATGATATCCTGCGGATCATAGAATAATGGCCACTTGAAATGGGGAGTGAAGTCCTGTGGCATTTCCCTTATGGGGATCTTTGACATAGTACGGGGAGGACTCCACTTCAACACCACTTCAACACCACTTTGGGTTTCTTTGGGTCCACCTCCGACCTTCGAATGTACCTCGTAGGTTTCTGAGGCTTGAAGTTACCCATCATCTGTGGTATTCTCTCTTCAATGCAGCTTCAAACCAGCCGGACATTTTCCTGAGATCAGCATACAACAAGTTTAGGCGTGCCAACTAGTTGAGCTCAAAACCAGGGAGAGTCTTCAGATCATGTGGAAATCTGAAATACTCGATTCCCTTCTCCCACTTCATATCATATACATTTAGATCCTCCAAGTAAGCCCACGCTATAATCTTGCCAGACACCTTCAGATGCTTCTTAAATCTATAGAGCTTGGTGTAGGCACTTTGTTTCGGCGCTGTGCGCTGGGCACGGATCTCTGCAAAACAAGCCGCACACTCAGCCTTTTTGGTCTCAACATCAGTGTCCGAGGCTTGGGCTTGGCTTTTAGATTTCTCGGTCTCCCTTTCCATCGTATCCAATTTAGCATACAAACCACTGTCAAGTGTGTCACCAAAATCGGGAACCACATTTCCCTCTCAATCAGTATATTCAGGATAGTGCTATGTTGTGACGTCTTCAATCTCTATCTCATCAACATCGTGGAGCTTGTCATCACTAGCAACATCAACAGTAGGGGCATCTTTGACCAATTCATCCGGATTCAACCTGAACCTTTCAGCCAGTTGCTCATCAGTGAGGTCCTGGATGATTTCTCCCTTTTCAGGAGCATAGCTCACTGACCTCGTGACTATCCCTTGCAGATCAAGAATCATAGTGAACTGAGTCTTGATCTGCTACAGGGGAGCAACATCATATTCATCTCTTTGAAAGTTTGGATCTCTTTTATTTAAAACATATAATACAACATTCATTAGTAAATAATCAAGACAGTAAACATTAAATATATATACATAATCATTCACGCTTATAAGTTTAATACAATATTCAAGTACACATGATTTAAGTTACATAAACATCTATGCATTACATTTGTCCTGAATCATGTGGTCCTCTACTGTCGGGGCTGATGTCGAGGCACCCTGATCTTGATTTCTTTTGGTCCGCCTCTTACTAGCTTCTTGGGCACCCGAAGCAGATGGATCTCCTTCTCCTTCATCGTCTCCTCCATCCATATCATCACCTCCATCTGTATCATCACCTTCATCATCACCATCATCATCATCATCACTTTCATCATCATCACCATCATCATCATCTCCCTCTCGGATCTTCAAAGGTTTATCCTTTGAGCCCTTAAGTTTGAGAAGGATGGTCCTCTTGGCATCCTCCAACTCCTTAATCTTTTTAGAAGATAACACGTTCTGCTCCTTGAGTTGGGTAATCTCTAGACTTTTAGCAGCCATTTGTTGAGCCTACTCCTCGATCTAATGTGCTTGCTGAGAGATCTGCAGTGATTGTGCAGCAGTAAGCTCCACTAACTGTCTGAACTGTGTAGTCTTCTCGTCATTGGCGGCTAACAACTTTAGCATCATACGGTTTAGTGCTGAAAGCTGTTCCTCTACCCCACTGGGAGGTAGAGATGATCTGGAGGGGAAATATGGGTGAGATGATGGTCCCGCCTGGTGGCTAGTGGTGGTGGTGGTGGCAGTGGTGAATATGGGTGGTGGTATATGTGTGGGTGGTGATGAGTGAGCTGTAGTGGTGCTGGATGTGATGTGGGTAAGTGGTGGAGTGGGAGTGGTAGTGGTTTTTGAGGTGGTAGTAGTGGTGGAAGGGGGAATGGTAGCAGTGGTGGAAGGTGTGGCTGAGGTAGTGGCTGTGGTGGTAGCTGAGGTCAGGGTGAACTTTAGTCTCTTCCCCTTCTTGCCATAGGGGTGAGCCATTCTCTTCTTCCTTGTGCCTTTAGGCATTGTGGCTCCCCCTTGGCTGCTGGGCAGGTCTGGGGTATATGAGGGATCTGAAACAGCAGTAACAGCATCCCCGGACTCCCCTTGGCATCCACCAACCGCCCTTAAACCTCTCTCTGTGGCAACCACCCTGCTGCCCACAGTCCGGGTCAGAGGCTCTTCATCACTCTCCTCCTCCTCATCAAGAGGGCAAAAATCCTGATGGAAACTGGCGGTGGTGACTTCTCCATGAGTGGGTGGTGGAGGTATAACATGTGCAATGCTAGCCCTAGAAGTTGTGGGCCCAAAGTCTCCACCGGTGTCACCATCATCATCATCGGAGTCATCAGATGGGAGAGCAATCTGTTCCACATCTAAATCACTCTCCTCATGGCGCCACTTAAGCCTTGCTGGCGCGACATACTCCTCCTGGGCCAGGTGCCCGAACAGTCTCCTCACAGGGGGCTTGACTTGCTTCCCCATGTAGACCTTCATGCGGCCCAAGGTTGTGTCATCCATCACCTCAAGTGATACAACATCGTGGCTCTCCTTAGGCAAGGCAGGCAGCTTCTCATCGATAATCATCTGTAAGAATCTTGGGTACATATAGAAGCCCTCCTTGCCTTTGGCCTCAAGATTCTTTATCAGGTAGGCGAATATCATGTTAGAGAAGCTGAAGGGGTGGTTAAGCTCCAGTGCCACGTAGGCATTCTGGATCTAGTCTGATAGGTCATCAAATTCACCCCTCCTCGACGCTATGCACTTCATTATCACATGTGCCAAGTACTTAAACTGGGGACACAGGTTGCTTTTGTTAAGCACGCCTGCATTAATGTCCCCAAAGTACTTTATCCTGAGGAAGCACCCCCTCACCGTCAGAGGGTGTAGTCTGGTTGGGTGATAAGCATCCTCACCTAAATCAAGTACTCGTCTAAGATCTGCAGCTGTCACCTATATTGTCTGCCCAAAAATAGTACTCCTGATGCTATAGGGCTCATGAGATCGATCAACTGATGCACCCTCCCAGAAGGCCTGCTGTATAGACCTGTAGGGAGTGCACGGTATGGATATGGCTCTGTGGATTCGTGATCTCTTCAAGAAAGCTATGATGCTAGCAAACTCAGTAGCGTACCGAGTTGTGGCATCCAGATGAGCACAAATATTGTGCTTGGTGTTTATAGTCCACCCATCAGCCATCAATCTGTAACACAAGAAGAATACAAGTGAGATCATCACACAACAGAAAGTAATTCAATCTAAACTTTTTGAGGTCAGTCTGGTTCAATCGTGCGATTGAACCATACGACTGGGTTCAGTCGTTTGACCTAACATACGACTTAGTGTAGTCGGGTGAGCTATCATGCGATTGAGTTCAATCGGGTGACTGAGCATGCGATTGGTTCAGTCGGCCGACTGAGCTCATTCGCATCATTCATTCAGCCGACTGAGTCATTCGTCCAGCTCAGTCGTGCGATTGTAGTTCATCCGGGTGTCAAGTCGCATGACCCATTGTATGTTCGATTGAGATTCGAATTTTGACCAAATCTTAACATTAGACATCGTGGTTTGGTTCATTAGAGTCACAATAACCCTACTTAGTATCTTATAACATTGATTTTAACATTTTACTTAGTTTTCTTTGGTTATTTGTCCAACTTAAGTCTCGGTTCTTGTTAGGGACGAATTTCGTAATTTTAGGGTCAAATCGACTGAAGTTTGGTTTGATAGCACCACATTGTACCTATGTAAACACCAGAAATGGTCAGACTATCGAAATATCAAGTCAAATTAGATCAAAAGAAAATTTGGCAGAGTAACGGTATGCCGTGCGATTTTAGGGCGAATGAGGGGTGATGAGTGAATGCGATTGACTATATCCCTATTTGTACTGAATCTAGTTTCAATCGGGCGACTAGACCCATTCGCTCTTTTCATTCGGGCGATTGGATCTCAGTCATGCGATTGTTTCAGTCGATCACATTCAGTCGGCCGACTGAGTTTCAGTCAGGTGACTGACTCATTCAGACACCTCCATTGGGACGACTGGCCCAATCTTGTAATCCATTCGTGTGAATGGTTCATACTCATGCTCCATTCGGTTGTCTAATGCATAAGTATGGTCCAATCGTACGATTGGTCCATACTCATGGTCCAGTTGTGCGAATGGATCATACTCATGATTTTGACTTTATGACAATTTGACATTTAACCCCATTTAACTATTGATTAAACATTTTGAGTAATCGATCATCTCAGACATGATCCTTTTAACTTTGAAAACTTTTGATCACCTTAGTCGTAATCCTTTTATATAAAACACATTTTGTCACATCAGATGTGACCCATTTACCATTTGAACACACGTTTAGTCACCTCAGACGTGACCCTTTTATGTGATTAAATCCCAGATTGAATTCACATCATAGTCTGACAAATAAAGCTAAACTGACTAAAGAAAAATTTAAACAATCAAAATTAAACAACAACAGAAAAATGTTTTTGTGATTTTGTGTGGGGTGGAAATCCTAAGATAGAAACCAACCATATTTATTTCTTGAACAGGCAGCTTCAAGTTACTTTGACCATAAGTGAAACGATTCATTATGGAATCATACAAGTAATCAAATCATTCATGACGCGTTTCCAAAATCATTTGATGCTAGATTATTGTTTTTGTCGAGAGTCATTAGCAAGTTTAGGAAATCATACTAGTACTATAAGACGCACACATGGATTTGGACTTTCAAGAATTGCAGCCACGATGATTGTCAGTATACTTGTCCACTTAAATCCATACACAGAATTTTGACACAAATTGGTGAAACATTAGGTTAAATTAATTCAACAAGCATTTGCGGATCCCACGCTTATATGGTAATCAACATTCCTCAGGAGATTTTTGAGCGGTCTACGGGTATTTTCACAAGAAGAAACTATTCTTAGAGCTTTCAAAGATAAGCCAAGCCTCAGGTTAGTGCCACCGCACAATAGAGAGGCGGCAAACAACAATGAATTCTAGAATATATAGGTTATGCTTATCCTCAGGTCAGTGCCACCGCACAGAAGAGAGGCACACAACATATCTTCTTGTTTGAGCAGTCTTAATCTTTTTGCATAGATCGCACCAACAATATAGGTTATTAGTTTGATTTCTTTTTGCATTTTTTATCATGTGCTTTGCTCATATTTTAGTCATCCGCACACATTTATGGCGTTCTTATTGGAACTCTATTGATTGTGTTAACCAGGGATAAGATGATAACCCACAACTTGTTGAATAACTTAGTTTTATCTTGAGATCACCAATGAGGTCTACATATCTATTGTGTTGAATCTACCGGCACATCATCTAGTGGTCTAGCAACCTCTAGGTTTACTTTCTCCGTGTTACCTTATTAGCAGCTAGTTTTACTATCATTTTTCCTTTTATATTGCCTAGACTTCTCAAACTTATACTTTGAATTTTGCAATTAATTCAATTTAATCTTTTAAAGTCCCAACTGCTTTGTTCCTGTGTACTATCATTTTCCATAGTCATTGAATCGGTTTCACATATCCGATCTCATTTCTATCAGCTAGCCTGTCCTCCTCCCTCATTTTTTTCAATACTAACTTAACCTATTCTCCCCCTAAAATTTAAACAATTTGTGTTTTTAGGATTTTAATAGGCGAAAGAAATAACATCAATATAATTAAAGGAAATAAAAGAAAATAAAAGAAAAATGGACTTTACGCATCGGACTAAACATGTTCATCTTCTGGAATTACATCACGTTTCTTTTTAACGTCGTTGACCTCTAACAAATATAGAAAACATGGTTTATCAAAAGCTTTTGAATAGAGGTCAGCGCGTTGAAAATCCGTATTTATTTTAACAACATCAATTAGATTCTTTTCAAAACAATCACGTATAAAGTGATATTTTATGCCCATGTGTTTGGTCTTAGGATGTTGGACATGATTTTTAGTAACGGCTATTGCAGCAGAATTATCAACAAATATGGGGGTGTTAGAAAATTTCAAACCGTAGTCCAACATCTGTTGTTGAATCTAGATGATTTGAGAACAGCAGCTTGCCGCAACGATATATTCAGCTTCACAAATTGACAATGCAACTGATGTCTGCTTCTTATACTGCCACGTGACTAATCTTCTCCCAAAGAATTGACAACCTGCTTATGTAGATTTGTAGTTCATCTTGCAGCCACCATAATACGAATTACTGTATGCGGTAAGCTCAAAGTCATCGTCATGAGGACACCCCAACCCAAGTGTTGGTGTACCCTTCAGATAACGAAATATCCTTTTGACCCCGATAAGATGGTTTACTTTTGATTTTGCCTGATATCTTGAACAAAGACACGTTGCATACATGATATCAGGTCTTGAGGCTATGAGGTACATGAGGGATCCAATCATTCCTTGGTACACGGTGGCATCGACCAGATCACCATTCTCGTCAGGTGCTACATCATGGTTTGTAGTAACAGGATTCTGTTCCTGTTATGAACGTTTGGTTCTATATCTGAGGCAGAAGGAGTGTGAGGTTTCGAAGACTCAGAGGCATCAATGTCAGATGCTTGTGGACTTGCAGTAACAGGAACCTATTCCTCCTGATTGTCCTGGTTATCCTCCACGGCTTCATCGCCAAAGGAGGAGACACTAACTTCAAGTGCTCCACCTGAATGGTTAGTCGATTCACCTTATGAACTAGATGATGTTGATTCTTTTGATAGGGTGTTTAAGACATCATACATCATTTTAGTTGCTAACACATCGTCAGACGAAGAGAGAGGTATGTTGAAGGACTTGAAGAATCCACCATAATCGAAAAAGAATGCGGGTCCTTTTCCAATAGGATGGGTGGTGTATCTCTGAACATCTACGTTACACCACACTTCTACTTGACCCGTTGATTTGTTGTAAACTCTCTTATTCGGTATGTTGTATCCTAGAAAGATTCCCTCTTGAGCCTTCTCGTTGAACTTTCCCTCCTAAGTTTTCTTTAGTAGGGTGCACGGAGCGCCAAACGGTTCGAGATACTCTAGATTTGGTTTACATCATTCAAGTAACTCGTAACACATCTTGCCATGACGTTTAGCTACCAGAACTCGATTTAACATGTAACACGCATTGGCTACTGCCTCATTCCAAAATTGGATAGGCATTTTTGAGTGTACTAACATTGTCCATGCTGTCTGTATTAAGCTGCGATTCTTTCTCTCAGCAACGCCATTCATCTAAGGAGTGTAGGCTGAAGTGAACTAGTGCACAGTTCCCTTTTCTTTGTAGAAAGCCTCCATCCATTGGTTCTTGAATTCGGTTCCGTTGTCTAAGTGTACTTGTCTTACCTTCAGCTTATATAGTGACTCCAATGTAGTTACTAACTTCTTTAATGATTCAAATGTTTCTGAGTTTGATTTTAGAAACATCACCCAAGTGAATCTTGAGTAGTTATCTGTAACTACATAGCAGTACAAGTCGCCTGTGATGCTTCTTGTACTAACTGGACCAAACAGATCCATGTGAAGAAGCTCAACAGGCAGTTCAATGGAATGAACCTTCTTTTCCTTATTAGACTTCTTTGTCTATTTGCCTTTCTTGTAGGCAACACAAAAATCCAGGAGTTGAAAGTTTTTGACGTTTACTCCCCGCACTAGCTCATTCTGGATCAAGTGATTCATCTTCCGTTGATTTATGTGTCCCATTCTCCTATGCCAGGAGATTGAATCCTTCTCGGTAGCCTTTGACAAAAAACACTGAACTTGATGATCTGTTGTGGAGGCCTTTGATAGATCCAAGACATTAAGGTCATTGTATCTTATGGCAGACATTAAGACTTGGTCCTCCGGGATCACATAGTCCTTTTTTTAGGACATAGCACTTTTTGTTATAAAAAACTACCTTAAATCCTTTGTCACATATTTGGGATACAGAAAGTAGGTTGTTTTGAAGTTGTTGAACGTAGTTTACCTTATCAAACTTTACTTTCTGGTTCCTTACTTTCCCTTGAGCTGTGATGTAACCTCCTTTATTTCCTACAAAAGAAACATGACCTCTTTTAATTTGTTTGATGTTTGATAGGAGTGCCCGGTTTCCAGTCATGTGCCTTGATGCTCCGCCATCTACGATCCAAGGGTTAGTATTGGCACTATAGCGAACACCTTGAGAGGGAGTGGTTGAATCAGCCATCAAGGCAGAGTCTGACTTTTCTGGTTCTGATGATTCTGGACTTGTTGAACTTGTCCCTTCTTTAGGCAGGTGATCAACCACAGTTGTAGTTTCTTCAATATTTGACATCATGAGTTCCACTGCAATATCACCCTCACTTGTTGAGTAATCACCTAAGTCCTCAACACTAACATAGTTGGATTCTCCCGGAGACACAAATCGAAAGCTCCAATCTTGTCCTTCGTTATCATGAGCAGTCAAGGCTTTAGGATCCTTTCTTGATGAAGTAGGACTACTTGTGGGTTTATCCAGACGATTAAAGGATGAGAATGGATTCCCATTTCCTATCTTCTTGGGCTTCACACACTCACGTTTGAAGTGCCCCTTTTCCCCACAGTTGAAGTAGGTAACTTTGGTCTTGTTGAAACCAAAAGTTGTATCCTTAGTAGCAATCAAGTTCTGACCGGTCTTCTTGACAAACTTTATAGCTCTTCGGACAGCACTTGCTATGGCCCACATTATGTCCACTCTTTCCAGCTCTGTCTCGTCTACCTGCTCGTAGTCCTCATCTGCCAGATGGTAGTTCTCAATTTTCCCAGCAACTAGTCCATCATAGGAGTGGACGACAGCTACTAAGAGGTCCATGTGCTACTTTGCTACCTCTACTGTCATATTCCCGAGATTCTCGGTCTTTAGTTTTGTAGCATTGGCTTCAGGTGCTATGTATTGGGTACCAAACGACACAGACATGTCAGATGCCGAAGAAGTGGCTTGAGATGAACCAGCTAAGCTCGACACAAATGCCGTCTGAAGTGGCGCTCCAGATGTTTTGGCTTGTGGAGTTGAGTTGTACAGTGCTGGATTCTGATTATATGAAGACTTTTGGGCCCTGTACTTCATCCTCAACTTCTCTTCTCTCAGCTTTAGAATGAAGTCATTGATGTGTAACTTCGCTAGCATATCATTCTGTCTGAAGTTGGAGACAAAGGAAACCCACTTCTCTGGTAACCCATCTGCAAAGTTTGAAACTTTGTCTGCCATAGATGTGGTAACTCCATGAGTGTGCAACTCAGTCATTAAATGGTAGAACCGATTAATGACATCATCCAGACTCTCCTTTCCCATTGACGAGAAGTTGTCAAACTCCATCTTCAACGCTTTAGCCTTTAGAGCTTTTAACGATGCATTTCCATCATACCTCTTTTCCAATGCATCCTACAGCTTCTTAGCTTGCTTGTTCTTAGAAAATTGATGGAAGATGTCCTTAGGAATTGACTGAGTTAGCAAAGCATAATCTTTCTTCTCAGCATTGTACTTTACCTTTTGTCCATCAGTCATGCCTCCTAATGTAAGTTTGACTCCATCTGCACCTACAGGCATGCTATACCCTGTCTCTATCGACTCCCACAGATTGGGATCTACGCCATTCTAGTAGATATGGAATCTTTGCTTCCACTGTAGGTAATCATCTAACGTGATTAGCATAGGGGGTTTGTTATGATTCCCCACTTCATTTTCCAGAAGCAATAGATTCTGGATCCTTGAATCTCTCCCTATGGTGAACGCTGAATATTGATCCTCCATTACTATCAATTTTAAACTTTGGAACAAACTGTATTACTTGCGCGAATAAGGGTGTGCGATTGGACAGCTCGTGCGATTGAACAATGCGAATGGCTCAAACGTGCGAATGAATCAATGCGAATGAATCAATCGTGCATATGGACCTGGCCGAATGAACACTACGAATAGACAGTTCAGTCGTACGAATGGATGTACGAATGAGTCCAATCGTGCGAATGAGGGATGCAGATGAATTCAGTCGTGTGATTGAGTCAATCGTGCGACTGAAGCTGCTAGATTTTGAGAATTCGAAGATTTATGGTATTTTGGACGCAAAAACACGAATTTCTCACTAATCCTAATTGCCGTATACCGGAAAACGTTAACCTTATGAACTGGAGACGTCTAAAACACTGTTTGACACAAAAGATTGCGTTTTTGAGAGAAAAACACAATTTTTATATCAAAACGATTGAATCACACGTAAATCAAGAGCCAAAGCTCTGATACCACTTGTTAGGATCGTGTATTGGATGAAATACTAACTGATAAATGTGTATACCAACTCAAATAGTGCAGAATCCTATTTGATTGGCGATTCAATCATTGAGAACGCACGTAGAATAAATTGTAGATTGAATATAAACGTTAAGAACGATTGGTAATCGATCTAGTGCGATCTATGAACTTGGAACAGGTTCTTAGAAGTCTCTGGATGGCTAGGGTATGATTTTGTACGTAGGTGTTCGAAGTGTTTTGTTTTTTCACGATTTAAGTGGTATTTATAGGTTAGGGTTTCTCATTCGTGCGACTAAACCATTAGCATGGTTCAGTCGTGCGATTGAGTCATGCGGTTGATCCATTCGCCCAACTGAGTGTTCAGTCGTGCGACTGAGTCAATCTCATGTTACAATCATGCGACTGATCCAGTTTCCTGGTTCAGTCGTGCAACTGGTTCATTAGCATGAAGTTGTTCATGTGTATGGTCCATTAGCATGGGCCATTCACTTGAGAACTTCATATGACTAAGTTTGAATATATTTCTCAATCATTGCATTACTAAGATTAATTCAAACAACCACAAACCTATATAATTTGTTCAATATGTGTTAATAAATACTAGACATTCATACACTGAAACATTAAACATTAAGATCATTCATCACATAATCTGTTTTATTCAACTCATATATTTCATTTATATTAAGGACATGACAGACATATTACATTAAGATCGTTAACTAGGTACATATGCATCTACAGCTTCTTACAATGCCAAGTGACTAAGCGTCTTCCAAAGAACACACATCCCGATGATGTTGACTTGTAATTCAGCTTGAAACCACCATAGTCTGAGTCAGTATACGATGTAAGCTCAAATTCATCATCATAAGGATACCACAATTTGAGTTTTGGAGTACCCTACGTATAATGAAAAATCCTTTTAACCCCAATTAGATGGTTTACTTTTTCTTTAGCTCGATATCTGGAACAGAGACACGTGGCATACATAATATCAGGACGAGAGGCTGTGAGGTTCATCAGAGATCCGATCATTCCTCGGTACATAGTGGCATCTACCAGATCACCATTTTTGTCGGGTGCCACATCGTGGTTGATGGCAACTGGAGTCCCAGCACCCGTTGCATTCTTCATGTCGAACCGACTAAGGATATCTCCCACATATTTGGACTGATGCAGGATAATTCCATTTGGTGTCTGATCCACCAGTAACCCAAGAAAGAACTTCATCTCTACCATGGCACTCATCTCAAATTCAGCTGTCATGACGGATTCGAATTCTTTTCACAATTCATCATTTTTGGAGCCAAAGATTATGTCATCCACATATATCTGTACTAGGAGTAAATCAACATCTTTCTCCTTGATGAAAAACGTGCATCCAATAACCCCTCTACAAAAAGAATGTTTCACCAGATGAGTAGAGAGTTTCTCATACCAAGCTCTAGGGGCTTGATGAAGTCCGTAAAGAACCTTGTCCAGTTTATAAACTCTATCTTGATGTTAAGGGTCCTCAAATCCTTCGGATTGATAAACTTTGATCTTCATGTAGGATGCATAGGCTAAGAAGATACGAATTACTTCCAACGTTGCCACCGGTGCAAACACTTCATTGTAGTCAATGCCTTCGACTTGTCTAAACCCTTAAACGACAAGCCGAGCCTTATTTCTGATTATAACCCCTTGGTCATCTTTCTTACACTTAAGAACCCATTTAGTGCCAATCACCTTTGCACCTTTTGGTCTGTCCACAAGAGTCCTTACTCCTAACTTCTTGACTAAAGGAGTTCTTTTTGCATAGCACTAACCCATGCCTCGTCGTTTAAGGCTTCACTTACATATTTTGGCTCAAATTGAGACATAAAACAACAATAAGCACCATCATGTACATAACCATTTTCCATGATTGCGGCATAATCAGCTGAGTATAGCTGACTTCGTGTCTAAACTCTCAATAGAATATCCCCAATGATGTTGTCCAAGGGATGATGCACATTAATTCGAGATCCGGGAGAAGTGGGAACAACTACTTCAGTATCCAGTTTTTGAATCCCAGGTTCAGTTTCTGTTGCGGTTGGAGTATGAAGTTCAGAAGTTTCAGTGGCATCAAGATCAGATGCTTGTGTACTTTCAGTAATGGGAACCTATTCCTCCTTGTCCATATTTGCAGTCTCAACTGCTTCATCATCAGAAGAAAACTCAGTTACCTCAAGCTCTCCCCCTAAAGGGCAAGAAGTATCATCTAATGGAACCGATGATGACGAGTCTAGTGTAGGAGTATTCAAAACATCATACATCATTCGAGCAGATAACTCATCATCAGAATGAGAAGGAGGTAGATTGAAGGACTTGAAAAATCCATTATAGTCAAAGAAGAATGAAGGTCCTTTTCCAGCAAGGGGTGGTGTATCTTTGAGCATTAACATTGCACCACACTTCTACCTGACCCGTTGAGTTGTTATTAACTCTCTTGTCTAGTATACTATATCCGAGAAAGATAACTTCTTCTTCCTTCTCACTAAATGTTCTAGTCTGATTTTTTTTAACAGCATGCACGGTGCTCCAAATGGTTCTCAATACTCCAAGTTGGGTTTACGTTGCAGGAGCAATTCATAACATGTTTTTCCATGACGTTTGACCACTAAGACTTAATTGAGAGTGTAGCATGCATTAGCCACTACCTCATTCCAGAATTGAATAGGCAGCTTAGAGTCGGCTAACAGCGTCTGTGCTGTCTCTATCAAGCTCCGATTCTTTCTTTCAGCAACCCCACTCATCTGTGGAGTGTAGGTAGAAGTAAATTCATGAACAATTCCTTTCTCCCGATAGAATGCCTCCATCCACTATTCTTGAACTCTGTTCCATTGTCTAATCGAATCTTTCTTACTTTCAACTTGTAGAGTGATTCCAATGTAGTGACTAGATGCTCGAATGATTCAAATATCTCTGACTTGGCTTTCAAAAACATCACCCAAGAGAATCTTGAGTAATCATCAGTGACTACTAAGCAGTACTAATCTCCAGTAATGCTCTTTGTGCTGACTAGGCCAAACAAATCCATGTGTAGAAGCTTGAGTGGAATGTCGATCAAATTAACTTTCTTTGCTTTGTGAGACTTCTTGGTATGTTTCCCTTTCTTACATGCTATGCAGAAGTCTGGGAACTGAAAATTCTTGACTGTAACTCCATTCTCCAGATCATTCTAAACCAAATGATTCATCTTCCTAGGATTAATGTGTCCCATTCTCCTATGCCAGGAGACTGAATCCCTCTTTGTGGCCTTTGACAAGAATCACTAGACAGTAGACTCAGTTGTGGAGGCTTTTGATAGATCTAAGACATACAGATCGTTATATCTTGAAGAAGACATAAGAATTTTATCCTCCTCGACAACATACTCCTTCAACATGTAGCACTTTTTGTTGTCAAACACAGCCTTAAATCCCTTATCACAGATTTGGGAGACAGAAAGCAAGTTGTTTTGTAGTTGTTGAACGAAATTGACCTTGTCAAACTTTACTTTCTCATTTCCCACTTCACCTTGAGCAGCGTTGTAACCTCCTTTATTCCCAGCGAATGATATGTGTCCCCCTTTAATTTTCTTGACGTTAAAAAGGATAGACGAATTCCTGGTCATGTGCATGGACGCCCCACTATCAATCATCCATGTATTAGTGATAGCGCTGTAGCGGACACCCTGCACATAGAAGGGAATTTATTTGTTCAGGTTTGGGACCCAAGCCTTAACTGGCATGGGTGTCCTAGTGGTATCACACATCATGAACTCAACCCACTGTCCTTTAGAGGATGAGGGCACATCTTTCTTTTTCTTGTCCTCACTATCAGACACATTACTTGTTTTTTCTTCCCATAAACCAGTTTTGTGGATGGCCTGTTTATGGTAAACATACGACGGGCTTATGGTTTGAACTTAAGGTTCACTAATAATCTTAGGTGTAAGTTTAGGAGGACTGTTAGATTTGATTTTAGAAAAACTTGGTTTTTCATCAAAAAGTTCAATTTTCTTTTTAAGTGTCTGATAATAAGGAGAATTTGTAGAGATGTGTCCTCGTTTTCAACAACTGTAGCAGGATCTCCCTTCAACAGTTTGAGACAAGTTTTGATGTGGGGTTGAGTTTGGTCGGGATTTGAAATGTGTCTGGTTGGGTGATGGCTCTTTCTTTTTAGATGTTTCACCTTCTTTAACAAACTTAATTG
The DNA here is from genome assembly GCA_018326385.1 of Flaveria bidentis. NCBI lineage: Eukaryota > Viridiplantae > Streptophyta > Magnoliopsida > Asterales > Asteraceae > Flaveria > Flaveria bidentis. The sequence continues at coordinate 19,711 of BJCM01207084.1, forward strand.
TTTTGAAATTTTGAACATCTTTCATTTTCATTTTATTTGGATTTTAATGATTACCACGTTTAAGATTCATTGGATTAGACCTTTTAGGTTCTGAAGTAGACGTTTGTGAACCTGACTCTAGTTAACCTTTTCAATTTTATCACTTAAATCCTCAATAGGTTTCTTATTTGTTGCTGCCAAAGTAGAATTCGGCCGTTTAGTGACAGATTTCACAGGTTTACATGTAGAATCTGGATCATTAACCAGAGGAGTAGACACCACATGATCCTTTATAGGGTTATTATTAAGTGGTCTACATTTAGTGTTATATAACCCACACCTTCCCCTGTATTTCGTTCTTTCACTAGACTCTGAACAATGTGAGAAGAACTTGCCAAACTGTGCAGTTTTTGTTTTAATGAATCAACTTTGACTTTCAAAATTGCCTTTTCCTTCTTAGTTTCCTCCAAATAATTTTAATAGAAATTTATGTCATTTGATTGATTTAGGGCAATAACCTCAGTTTCCCTTAATTGTTTCCCCAATAGTTCTATCTTTTCTTTGAAGCTGCACTCATTTTGTTTTAAAACACGATTTGCTTCAATGTAGAGTTGAAAATCATTTACTAGATTCTCATTATGTTCTAATAACCTATCAAATTTTTAGTCAGTGCTTTCTCTAAATTTATCACATTCAGTACATGGATGTTTTTCAAATATTTTATCTTTAGAACAAACCTGTGTAGAACTAGACGATCAGCCATCAAAGCAGTGTCAGACTCTTCAATGACTGGAGATTCTAAGTTTGCAGCACTGAGCTCTTCTTCTACCAAATGATCAACAACATCCATAGCTTCTTCAATATCCAAAAGTGTATGCTCAGCTATGAAGTCTCCTTCACTTGCAGATCCATCATCCAATGTATCAACTAAAGCAATATTGGATTCACCCGGAGAAATGAATCGGAAGGACCAGTCTTGTCCTTCATCACCTTGAGCAACCAAATCCTTAGACTCTTGAGTTGAAGATGAAGCTGCAATCTTATCCTTGTCTTGTCAGTTGAATGTTGGAAAAGGATTTCCATTACCAGTCTTCTTTGGCTTTACGCACTAATGTTTGAAGTGCCTAGTTTGACCACAGTTAAAGCACATGACTTTGGTTTTGTCTAATCCAAATGTCATATCTTTCGTTGCAAACAAATTTTGCCCCATCTTTTTCACAAACTTCTTGGCTCTTCTAATAGCACTAGCCAAGGCCCACATAATATCCATGTGTTCTAGCTCAGTTTCATCCACTTGCTTGTAGTCCTCGTCAACAAGATGATAGTTTCCAATCTTACCAGCAACTAATCATTCATAATATTGAACAACATCAGCTAGAAGGTCCATGTTCTCTTTAGCAACTTCCACGGTGACATTTCCGAGATTCATGGTCTTCAACTTGGTAGTATTTGCCTCCGGAACTATGTATTGGGTTCCAGATGACCCCGGCCTTATGTTTCCTAATGCACTCTATTGGGAAGGAGCAGAAGAAGGCGTAAAAGAGCTAGACACAAACACCATTTGTAGAGGTGCACCTGAAGTAGTTGGAGTTGGAATTGAATTGTATAATGCATGATTTTGAACATAGGATCATTTCTTTGACTTGTATTTCATTTTGTCTTCCATTGATGTGGTCACACCATGAGTGTGCAACTCACTCATCAGATGATAGAATCGATCGATGATATCATCCAAGCTCTTATTCCCAATTGAAGAAAACTTGTCAAATTCCTTCTTAAGAGATTTAGCCTTAAGTGCCTTCAGAGTTCAATTACCTTCGTATCTCTTTCCCAAGGCCTTCCATAATTTCCTAGACTGCTTGTTCTCAAAGAACTGATGAAATATGTCCTTAGGTATAAACTGAGTCAACAAGGCATATGCTTTCTTTTCCACATTATGCAAAGTCTTCTGGGCTTCACTCATTCCTCCCACCGTCAATTTAACTCCATTAGCACTAACTGGTACCGTCTACCCAGTCTCAATGCATGTCAAAAGGTTTGGGTCAACTCTATTCAAGTAGATTTCAAACCGCAATTTCCACTGTGGGTAATCATCCAAAGTTAACAGCTTTGGCGGTTTGTTGTAATTTCCAATCTCATTTTCCAGAAGTAGAAGATTCTGGACACGTGAGTTCTTTGCAGCGGTGAATGAAGCAAACTAGTCTTCCATTGCTTTAAACTTGGTAACTTTAGAACATGACAAATTCACTCGTGCGAATGAGCTAAGCGAATGGATCACTCGTGTGAATGAAGGATATGAATGAATTCAATCGTGCTATTGGATTCAATCATGCGAATGAGTAGGAAGATTGTAATCAATCGACTGGAGTTTCATAGTCTTGTGAATGAGAGACATGACTGAGTTCAGTCATACGAATGATTGTATACGAATGGGTTCATTCGTAGGAATGGTCCAATCGTGCGACTAATGGTTGTTGTGTTTGAAAAATCGAATATTTTGTATACCTTGACACAAAATACAAAATTTCCAGAAACTCTAATCTGCCGTTTGTTGAACAATTGAAACTTTAACACATGGAAATGTCGAAAACACTTTTTGAAGCAAAAAGGCGACTCTTTTGAACGAAAACGTTGATTTTAACACCGAAACAAATTGAATCCATGCAAAATCACGAGCCTAAGCTCTAATACCACTTGTTAGGACCCTTTTCGTACATAATACTAATGGATTCTGCGTGCGACTGACTCAAGCGGTTGATTCTTACGCACGAGTGAAGGTTCAGTCGTGTGACTGAATCAATCTTATGACTAACTCATACGACTGATCTGGTCTCCTGATTCAGTCGTGCGACTGGTCCATAAGTATGATTCATTCATGCGTATGGTCCATAAGTATGGTCCATTAGCATGAATAACCACCCGACTAGGTTGAACACATTTCTCAATCATTATTGACTTAGAACAATGTATAACAACCTCAAACCTATATAAGATGTTCATATATATGAACTATACCAAATATAATAATAATATGAAATATTCAAAGACAAATAAACATCAAAAGCATATCATATTTTATTGAATAATTTCATTACAATGTGTAAAAAATGAAAGACTTTTACATTAAGAACATAAACTAGGAACATAGTGTATCTACAATTAGCTTAAAAAATATGTGTTTACAAATATTTGAGAAAATTAAATTTTCAAGATTATATGGGAAATGATAGTACATTTCTTGATTTTGAATCATTACATTTGAAGGTATACAAGAAACTGACTTGTATTATGTTTGACAAGTTGATAGGCTTGACAATCAAGAATGAAAAGCACTATCTACTGTGACACACTGAAACTAAATCTCTATGACTGAAGTGGGTAACTCAGCAAAGGTTTTGAGAATACACTGATTCCATGTTAAAACAGACTAAGAGATATAGTCTAGTTATACTCAAGCCAATTACTTTCTAACTCAGCTCATATTAGTTATATATATATATATATATACATATATGTATATATATGTGCATATATATATATATATATTTATTTATATATATATATATATATGTATGTATAGATATATATATTATATACATATATATATACATAT